>CAJQUW010000788.1:0-12500 GCA_907163375.1 Prostheceraeus crozeri
CATATTTCAATAAACATATCACCAATGACTTCACTTTGTTTTCTCGAATTACACTAATCTGTTATGAGGATTTGTAGTGGATCTTTCAACGATGGCGAATTGTCTGCACTCTTGAATTAACATCCATTGTCAATCTTTTCTTGTGGATAGCAAAATGGGGTTATAAGTTTGTGTTAGACGCTGATACGGGATGATGAGAAGATATGGATTCTAAACATGCTTACTCGACTATTCCTTGATGAAGCGTCTTTTATCTGATAATATGAAATCACGTTAAATTGGTATTCATTTATTTTTGCTCTGCTGAACAACAGAAATAGTATGGAATCAAATCACTTTGAATGTAAAGGTTGCTAGTAGCATTCTTTATCAAGTGTCATTAGGTTGTTTTGTTTCTATATCTCCAATCACGTGTATTGCGCTAGCACGCTGGCGAAACACAATGTTAGGTTCGTACAGCATTTGAAACGAAAGCAAATTGATGGTTATTTTCAAATTTTTACTCAATTGACATTGAGATGTCATCACCCAGTTTCAGAACAACGCGTTGATTTTTCAATTGAAAACGAAATGTGCGGTGTGTCTTTACATCATATTTACTTTTCATCACATGCTTCAACTTCTGTTGTATATAAGGATTTACTACATGAATGAAGCTTTCAACTGTATGATATAGACGCGGCATTATATTGATAGCAACTTTAGATTCTTCATAAGATGGTAAATTTTCTTGATGCGATCGCCATAGATGTCCACCCACCATTCATCATTAACTGAATCAGCTTTAGTGTGATATTCATGAGAAGCATACACCACCACCGCTTCCAATAATAGTGTATAATGTCTTACAAAATGACGCAAGGTTGGAGAGAAATAAACTGTAAGTTTGTCATTATATTTCTGAATAACCAACTTATTTTTGTCCGCCATAATTTTCTCTCCATACTTCTTACCCACAGTCTCATTCCATCGTTTTACTAACACAATAAGTGATAAAGGTTGAACACCACGCTTTTTCAAAATGATGCGTTCTTCGCATTCTACAACATCTTCATCAAATATTTTAAATCTATAATGAAATTTGTTGATTCGATTTGAATAAACTTTTCTAACATTTGCAGTAGCAATTGACGTTAGATGTAGTCCATGACCAAAACCGAGATGCGGATAGAATTCACTATCCAACCTCAGCGTAAGACCTTTAGTAAAAGAATGAAAGCGGAGGAACTGTCTCCCACTCCAATGATAGATAGTAAACTCATAAGCTTTCTGATTTTTATTCTTCATGATGGAAGTATTACCACTGTTGAATGCCTTAATAATTTTCTCATTCCCAAATGGCTCATAAGAATCTGATTTTATCTGAATCCATTCATAGTTCCACTTTCCATCTGATGTTAATTTGTTTGGGAACTGGATTGAATTATTCATCATTATTCCATCTTGGGTGCGTGGAGTCAATATCTTTTCTTCCAAATAATTCAAATTCTGAATATTGATATCATAGAAAATACTAGAAACGCCAACCTCCCATTCACCTTCTAAATGCAGTGGGCGATTTAATTCTACTCGATAGTCTGATGGTTTATTTTTGGGAAATTTATTCATAGAAGCATTACTGGGCAAGTAGATTAGAAACGAGTCCTTATTTTCACTTTCCATATTATTCACATTGGAAAAATATATTAGCATACGTTTGCATTAACTCTTCATTCGGAAATGGAGTGTGATACTTGTCACAGCATCTTTATGAAAAGGAATCAACGCACCAGCATCGTCATAAATGGCAATATCAATTTGTGGGATGTAGTTTGATTTCAGCTTTGTATAATGCACTTTCTTGAAAGTATGCTCAGATAAAATACTGCAGCTCTTTGGCTGGTATGGTATCATTGCTAGCAATGGAGCTTCAACATCTCCCACACGTACATCTTCACCAATATTGGAATATATCTGAAAATAGTTAATACGACGCGATAGCGACATGTCTGCGCTAGCTTTGGTTACAGTACCACTTTTAAAGATATTTTGGTCAAAACCCAAAATGTCCATTAGAGTTTTATCCATAATTAGTTCAATACCTTTTCCACTTATAGTGAGAGACAAAGTACCTTCTTTTTCAGAAAATGAAATATGTTGCTCATTAATCACTTCATTTAAATAATCTACAACCAATTTAACCGAAGTAATAATGCGAGGCATCAACACTCTTGTTTCATGTAAGAAACCACCAAAAGGCTCTACACACTTTCTGTATAAAGATACGGCCCATTCTGTATCAAATTGATTTGGCCTTTCACATGGTAAATGATTTCAGATTGTTCAGATTTTCCATGAACAGCTGCAGAACGATGTCGTAAGAACTGATGAAAATCTTTTGAACAAACTAATACTAGATCATCATCATTTAATTTGCTTATTGCAATATGATTAGATGATTTGATATAAGTCAATGTTGCCACTTGTTTACCATCAACTCGAAGGAGATAATTAAATTTCTTCAATAATGTTTCAGGAGTCATGTTTGTCTTTCTTGGCTTAATCACAATCTTCTTCACCAACGTCTTCTCATTTCTTGGAATAAGATCTACATAATAAGCTTCCTCTCGATATATTAACTGTTTATGACCACTTATGTGGTAATTAACGTTAAAATTATCATAGCTTGTTAAGGCGCTAGCGAGGTAGCCTAAATCATTTCTTAAACTTGGACTTAAACCAACAATCCAATCTTTCTCAACTACATGATGTACATAATTATAATCATCATTGTGCGGAGTAAATTGGACAATATGTTTACACGCTTTATTCAAGAAATCATATATAAACTTTTTACATGATAAGAGATCTTTCTTTGACCACTGTGGAATGTATACTCGGCACCCCTTTTCACATTGATAAGCAGCTGTACGCCTCATATTAATAGTCATCACCTCATGATCAAAAGTATAGACACAGTTGCTATAAACAAGTTGAGTGACACCCACTTCCCAATTCCCATTTAGCTGTTGTGCATGATCAATGGGAGTAGAAAAGAGTGCGGCTCGATTACTAGTAAATCTCTTTGTAGCCGCATTGCTAAGCAAAATATGATAAAAACGACATTTTTATATTGCTAATCTGCAACTTTGCATAACATCATGAAGACTTGGATTTTGGACTCTCTACAATATATCAGAGTTGATCGTGATGGAAACGTACATTTCAAAATTCTCATGGTCATACATCAAGAGGTATTACATTAACATGGCGACAATTTGTCAACCTCAATGATATCATGAGGGATTTGGAATATTTTGAAACATTAAGATTCATCTCCTTGGGTGATCAAGTTTGGCTTCAACATTACAGAAATGAAATTCAAATCTACCATTCTCATTCCGCAAACTGTTTCTCATTTCGCAAATACAATTGGGAGAAGTATAGAAGATACATACATCGCTCCATCATGACATTTATTCGTCGTGAGTTCATCGCCCTACTATGCAAATCTTAATCAGATATGATTACCACGCACCATGAGTTGGAAATTAGATTCCCTACAACGTATTGAAACGGATCATGATCGAAACGTCTATTTCAAAGATTCAACTGGAAATGTGAGAAGAGAGTTTGCTTTATCTTATCGTCATTTTCAATCTCTACATCATATCATGAAGGACTTGAAATACTTCTATATGAAAAGACATTCACGTATTGGAAATCGCATCTGGCTGCGCGTCAACAATCGGCGAATTCAACTCTATCATTCCCAACTTCATACTAACTTCACATTTCATCAAGGTAGTTGGGAAAAGTATAAAAGGAAGGTACATCGCTCAATTTACTCATTCTTTCATCATGAAGCGCCATCGCTACACCATCGTCAACATTCTCCGTCGCTTCAGACTCTACACCAAAATCGATCTCACAACATTACGCCAACAGCTTCCAAACAGCAAGTATTACCCGGGCCGTCCTCAAATGTTAGTGGTGAAGATGAACAATTCACGGAATCTTCAACTCTTCCCAAATGGGACTGTACAGATTCTCGGCGCCCTTTCTCATTCATCGGCGCAGTCAATGCGCTTAGAGCTACAAAGACTACTACGTCGGATATGGAAGAGGGAGAGGTGTGTGATGTCGAATCTGACTGTGGACAATATGGTGATCTCTACTCAATTGAGTGACAGTCTATCATTTTTGAAGATTCGTACCAGCAGTTACAGTTTGTGTTATGAACCCGAACTTTTTCCTGCAGCTCTCATTAGTTGTTGGTTGCCTGTGCATGTGGCAATCTTTCATAATAGTAAAGTGATCATTACTGGACTAAAATCTCATGAACAAGCAAATATGATCCTAGACTATCTCATTGAGTATGTACGTACCCAGCGGATTGTAAAATAAAAAACAATTTTTTCCAACATGATGTTTTTATTTCAAATCATGATAGAACTTACAAATCATTTTTTCATTAGAGGATGGATTACATGAAAAGTTTTGAATAATAGATGCAAATCGAGATACATGTAAACGTTTTAAGATGAAGTACAGTACAAAAGCACCACACGTTGATGAAAGTGGATGTTGTAGTATGCGTTCATTTCGCTGATATTGACGCGTATGTTTTCTCAACCACTGCTGTGTAGGTATATTTGGAGGTTGAGCAAGAGAGTCAAATAGTTCACCACGTCGGTCTTCTCCAATAAAGATCGCTTTCCAATGCTCACCGCCTAAATTCTGTGAATGAGTGTTTAGCACAATAAAGATGGGATAGTGATTTACTGCAGGTGGTAAGGTATCGAGTGAATAGACATTATCGAAAGCTTTCAACGTCGCTTCGTCTGCATTACGCTGCACTTTAGTCTTAATATCGTCAGCAGTCAACCAACTCATTAACGATTATACTGAAGAATCACGTCACGATACTTTGTAATTTCAATATTTGAATCGAAGACTGCATAAATTAATACATTGATCGTCTCAGGTAGTGTTCTTTTGAACGTCAAATCCAAACGAATATTATGAGGCACGTTCGCTTGACGATAGGGTGCACTAATATCGCTGTCAGCAGTTAAATCAAATGCATAAATAGTATATCCACTCTTAAACTCTTTCATAGTAAGTCCGTTGGTGTCATCCGTATTGTAAAAGCCAAAAACATCCATAAAATCAACATAACTGCGCATAAATTGATCTGAAGCAAAATCTGGTTTGTAGGGTGGACCAGGATGACTCACACCATTTACACGTAAAGCAATTTCACTTAACTGATTGTGTTTAAAATTGAAAGGATTCTTCTTTATATTACCATTAAATGCATCATTTTCAACCATTGCCACCATGAGGAGCTTCGGTGCTTCCGATGGAAAGAGGCCATCTTTCATGAAACTCTTTTGATCTTTCGGAATTGTAAAGGTGAGAAGCTTTGTTTGCTGAATGGGGTAAATGGCATTTTGGCGGTTAAGGCCTTCAGCATGCCCTCTAATGACACTTGGATTCGGTACTACTCGACGAATGTAAAGTGCAATATCTTCCACATGAATTCTAAAATTGTCAACTTTAGCAAATGCATTCAGCGCAAATTCAGGCTTATTCAATGTCAGCTTGAGTCGCATGCTGGTATTACACAGTAAAAACTTGACTGTCTAAAGAAGTCTAAATTCAGCGGACCATATAGCTGACATACTCTACTATCTTTAATCATAGCAGATCGCTTTACAAAGCCACTGTTTGTTTCAACATCAAATTTTCCTGCTTCATCTCTGTACCATCCCATGGCTTCCATATGACTTTTTTGTGCTGCTGGATGAAACTGTGATACATGATTGAAATATGATTTATAGGGATAATCGCTTTGACCACCTTCCACTTGCGGCTCTCCAATCGTTAGAGAAACATCACGAAGTAATGTAGTCAATGGTAAATTGTTCAGTCCAACTTTATGTGCATCGTCAATAGCAGTTCCATCTGCTTGCTGAATTCTAAACCTCAAATCAAGCATCGCATAACTCAAATCTATGTAGTCATCACTACCACCAGGAATAACAAATTCAATGGGGCCAGCATTCTCAGCTGTTCGAGGATGATAATCTACAATACTTGAACTAAGAATATCTGTCTGTATGGCTTGTTGATCGAACAAACAAAAACCGGAAGTTTTTACACTCCATGATTAGAAGTTATAGCAGCGTCGTCGTTTAGCGCCTGATGAATGATTAGAGCCTCTGCGACGTTTGCGTGAATGCCTTTTGACTGAAGATCGCACCTTACCAGCTCCGCGATGTTTCCTCCTTCCTTTATTCATTCGTTTAGGTGATTTCTTTCCTTGAGTAACACCAGCAATGGTCTGCTTCAATGTTTTTAAACCGCGTTCCTTCCCACGATTCAACAAACTGCTCTTGAAACTTCTACCTCTGGAAAGATCACTAGCAACATCACCAGCAAAGCCAAACGGCATTACTTAAAACATTTCGTTTTAAAGATCTACCGACATTGGATATGAGAGGTGCTACAACAGATTTCAGTGCACCAAGTATGCTACCTCCACGTTGGCGGCGAGCACCGATGTAAATTTGTCCTCCGCCACTTACATAGGAGGGTCGTGAATAAAATGAGGCAGTTGGATTCATAGCTCAAACCCTAAACATTGTTAGTTACAACTTTGCATGAATCACTGTCGATCACTTAGATGAAAGATGTCGGCACGACGCATCCAAGAGTTCATACTTGAAGGATAACCAGCCCATTTAACAAGACAACATTCTTCACCTTTCCGGTTTTTTACATCGAATGATTTTCTCTACCAAATATGTTTCACTTTCAGTGACTACCTCAATCTCATCGCGGTAAAAGCTACCCTCAATTTCTTCATTATCGTAATCTTTCAACTTGTAGGTGGTCGGAGAGTCTTTTTGATTAATCCTTGATACTGTAAATACCTCCTCTGTCCAATTCGGAAGGTACCCTTTAGCAAAAACACTTTTCACTTTTGAGATACGAACTTTATCGCCAATTTTCACATCACTTTTCACATGAGTGCGTTTACGTTGGAATGATTCGCGCACTTTATCTACATTGTCAGCATTTACATCTACTGGTCTGAGTCCAATAGAACGATGGATAGAGTGATTGTAGGCATGGAGTGTATCTTGTAGAACCTTTGTCCAATTTTGTGTCAAGTTGGCAGTAAAATGTCGCCACAAGCGATTTTTTAATGTGCGATTAAAACGTTCAAAACGAGTGCAGCTTTATAAGCGCTCTTTACACTAAACAAACTCAATGTCATGCCTCTCAAATAATCTTGTCACATGCTGATTTTCAAACTCTTTTCCTTGATCACTCTGAATTCTTTTTGGAATGCGACCTTCTCGAAAAATTGTTTGGAATGCTTTTGCTACTCCTTTCCCTTCTTTAGTTTTTAAAGGTTGAGCCCACGCATAACGCGAGAAAATATCAATGACGGTTAAAATAAAATTATTGCCCGAGTTATGTTTTGAAATGGAGGCAACATCGCACAAATCTGCTTGCCACTGTTCATCGATGTCATGAACAATATAATGGCGGGTGCGGTACTTCTTTTTCGCTTGTTTGTGGAGTGTATAGGTAGCCTGACCCTTTAACCATCGTTTCACTTGTGATTGTGGAAGACCACTCGCTTTTGATAATTTCTTGATAGATGCAAATCCTGCCGGATGTTTTACATCATAATAGATTGACTTCAAACGTTCAGTCGATGACGGCTGACTCTTTTTCCTCCTTCTCATCTTTTTTCTTTCTTGCCTTTCTACATTTACAACAACTGCAGCATTTAGCTTTAGCGGTTTTGCGATCGTGTTCACATTGCTTAGGGGTTTCATTATGAGAGCTGGCGCAGCAAGTGCAAGTGACAACGACATTCACCTCTGGCGGCTCATTACATGGCAAGCAACACATCTGCTTCATATTAATAGTCTGAGAACATGTATTTCCTAGGAGGAGCTGTTTTACGTTTTCCTTTTACCAGTTTTAGTGGCGATGTAGATCTACGTCGAGTTCTTCCTCTTGTTTGCTTAGTGAGTGTGGGAGGGGATGTAGCAGGTGACGTCTTAAACCAATTTGTTGGCATTTTCATCGCCTGAAGCATTGGAGTAGTAGCCACTGTTGAATCAAGTTCTTTCAATGTCTCATTATTTAAAGCAAATTTTGGCACATTATGCTTTTTCAATAGTTTAAGAAGTATGACCAACCAGGTGGAACATAGCCCTGACGGCGCTTTCTACGTGTCGCATACTGAATCAAGTCTTCATAACGTGAAGCATCAATCACTTTATTTTCATCTGTAATGATTTCTCCTCTATCATTTACATTGAGATGGGGTTCAATACTGTTGAAAAGAGATATGGCATGTGCGCGAGATGCTAAAGGTGTAGCAGTCGATACAGAGTCACGCATCTTATTCTTCAAGTTTTTCAATTGCTCAACAGTTTCCGATTGTAATAATACAGCACGATGTGGATCTTTGATGTGAACATTTTGCTGATAATCTATTTCTTTCCTATACATTTGATTTGCAAGAGGTTGCTTTACTTGCTGCATGGCAGTCAATTGTACATATTCATCCTGAGGAATAACAATCATGCGAGAATAAGAACTCATAGTTTGTAGATAATCATGGGAGTTTTCAAAATATCACTTCGAAATCTAAATTCTTCCGGACACTCTTGCGTAAAGTCAATGAATCAGTAACCTTATGGTTTTTCAGTAGCTGCTTGAAAAATTTCAATTAAGGCTTTTGATCCTCTGGGTGCAAGTTGTCGCGCTAAAATTTCAAATTGACTTTTATCTCGCGGATTCTTGAAAATAGCATAATAGTGTGTATTCAGGTTTCGTGTACGAGCTTCTTTTCCATCAGGAAACAAATTTTGTGTAATATAGATGATAAAACACCTTTTATGGTGTGCTGCGCGAGTGAACATATCTGTAACATCTTTTGAATTCTTACTTTCTTTTAATAAATCATCCAATACAACAACATCATTAGACTGAAGTTTATCCACTGGAATAATTCCTTCATGTCGAATAAAGTTGCGACTTTGCAATTCCTGAAACAGCGACGGTTGATAAATACCATAACACCAAATCACTCTATTGATAGGTTCCTTAAACAACTCCCTTCTTTTATCCAATAAATTCAGCGTGAAAACAGTTTTACCTGCATGAGATGGACCTGATACAGTCAGAACTTTATCACATTGAAGTCTGAAATCCATTTTATTACTTTGAGACTCAACATTTGCATAATTAACGCTTAGAGCCAAAGATATTTCCCAATAGGTTGCCCACGGCAGGAGCTATCAGTGGAAGTATTGCTGAAAGGAAACCGCCCTTTTGTGTTAGAGTTTTCCTCTTTCTTTGAAGGGCGACTTTAGGATTGGAGATGAAACGCAATTTCGTAGCATAACGCTTAAGTAACTTTCGTTTGTTTTGGTGCTAATTTCTTCGTCCTCAACTTCCTCACATGAGAAATAATTTCTTCTTTCAAATGAATTTATCGTTAGCATGTTCGTATAGCATTGTATCGCTGATTTGCTTTCATTCGTCGGAGAGCTTGAATGGCTGAAGAAAACTTTTGACTTTTACGTTTTCGTCATTTTACGTTTCGCCATTTTCCGTGTTAGTCTTTGCTAAAACCTATCTTTACCACATTTGCATAGGTACTAACTATTGCGACATAAGTGACACTCGAAATGAGCAATGTCACAGTGGTTACATTGGCAAAGTTGAATGCAATTACGTATGAAACAGCGTTGACAAAAAGCATGCTTACATCTCTTGAAGATGCGCTTTTCATTTCCATCCTTTCGCTTACATACATCGCAACACATAGTTTCACCGTTACTGATGTCTATAGCAAGTCTTTTTGAAGATATGAATTTGCTAGCCTTTTCTAAATAATAGACGCATGTACAGAAGGAATATACTTCGAGAGTGAGCAGACATAGCTCGAAAACCAGTTGTGCTACAATCAAGTACCACTGCATTTTCAATTTTTCTTTATGGAAAGTTGAATGTGAATATCTGAAATCGCTTCAATCACTAGACTGCTACCATGATGGTTAAATGCGTTAAGACGTTCAGCAATTTTTATCATATGTCTTTTAAAAAATTCTTCGGGGTGATCTAACTAGGCGCCACTTCCATTGAATAAGAAGCAAAATGGAAAGAGCGACTTTCCACCTCTTCCTTTCCAAAATGACTAAACTTAATTTTCGCAACTAATCGCGCCATGATAATGCTATCAGAGAATGTATTCATTAACTCTAGAAATAGAGTGCTAGCATCATGAACCACTGCTTCGATGTCGGTCTCATCTTTATGAAAATTTATCACATAATCTTGAACAGCTCCTTTTAAACTTTGCCTATGAAAACGTAATGTTCCGCAGTCGTTTGAGAAAGACATGATCGCCCTTTAACTAACCCATCCATTGCATGAAAACAACAACTCTTCTCATAGTAACATTTATTGAATAACGGTAACAAGCATGCATTATAAATCAATGGTTTGAAAGAGATAAAATAGATACAGCTGATAACTATCATACAGCGAGCAATGATAACCATACAGGACTTTGGCAGTGTTGAGGTAAGGAGGAAAGAAGCATTGGTTATGAACGTAGCTACTACAACGAACAGACAAAATAGGAACACACAAATCCTTAAAACGTTTCGTGACTTCATGATAATGTTGATTCACTCTACTATCCCAAGGCGGGAGCAAAATATCATCAATGATTAGATTGGGAAATACTTTCCCTCTCCTTACCAGGATTATTACAAAAGATGCGTAATAACATTGAAAGCAGCTAACCATCGTTTAAAGTCAATAAGAAGAGCACTCTCACAAGAAAAGCCATAGTCCTTGCAAATATTTCAGATTAAGTCCATGAATGTGTTTTCTCGCCCATTGATCAACATTGGGATCCACAGTTGGCATGTTGATGATAGACACTAACAATCTGATATGTCCAATTGTTCATGGGAAGCAATAGCACTGAGCTCCTGTACAGGTTCACCCTCACAATCCATAAAAATGATGATAGAAGCCTAAAACGGAAATTTACACATCTAAGGAAGCGTTCTATAACATATTACAAAATGAAGAATTACATCGATGCTTTTCACGACAAAATACACAAATGATATGATGCAACGAAGAAGTAAAATGTATCTAATAAGACCACGTCTACGACACTCAAAGCACATAAGCGAATTGTCATAGGGTAGAGTTAGGAAAGGACTAGTAATTCTCCTTCTTTGATTTGCGTTTTGATGTAGCATTCTTCTCCGACTTGCGCTTCGTACCACTGCTGTTAAGGATTTGATCAATGATGTCGTCCACGTTGGTGGTTTTCGGAATATATAAAATGGATTCCATATGCATGGAGAGAGAGGCTATTTTATTATCCTTGTGTCGACCATAATATACGAGCCCATTCACTCACTTTGAAAAGGATATCCCAAGTACCTTCTCCGAGCTCATCACATCTGATGGGTATTGAATGATCTCCATCCTTCTTATAGTAAGTACAACAATGTGATACAGGTAGGCAAATGTGATTACCATCCCAAATCTTTCTATAGGGAGTATCCTTGTCATCTCTCGCCTTCCACTCTTGAGCAAGAGGAGTAGGAATGTCCATATTTAATGTCACGTACTCCTCAATAATATCAAGTTGGTGGCGAATGTACGGACTCACGGGGATCAGTATGTAGTCCCCATACTGATTGTGCATTATCTTGACATCCGTGAAGGGAGCATTCCCGTTTGGAGTACTACGCTATGATCATCATAACGCAAGGCTTGTTTAAATTTACGCTGTAGCGGTGTAGGATTATGTACCTTGGATGTTTCTTCCACTGGCCCTCAGTTGTAGATGATCTGACCGTAGCGAACCTTGTAACGTTTTGACCGCCATTTTGTCCTACTAGTGCAGCAGATGGAGTAGATGCCTGAAAATGAAAAAAGATTGTATTAAGTTTACGTTCAAGGGAGGAGAGGGAGGGAAGTAGCGACTTACCATTTTAGTTGGGTAATAGAACAGGGAACTAGAGAGAGAGAAAATGTGCGTCCGTCACTCGTGTGATTCAACGATGGAATGATTCTCACTGTGGAAGGCTCGCTATTTATTAAGAAATGCTTGATTCTCATTGGATGATGATCCTCATTGGACAATAACATCAAGCTGATTCCAAATCTGGTCTCTGTTTTCCCATCCGATGCTTCGTTTTGAAGCTAGAGCCCAAAACGTCCCAAATTCTAACTCTGTCGTTTTTCGCCAATGTCCCAAAATCTTAAATGGCGTCTCACATCTAAACGAAGACAGATAGGAACAAGCCGATTCTTTCACTGAATTTGTCTCACTCTTAGCTTTCAAACGAGCTATCGCACGACAAAATCCGTCCACTGGAAGCCAAAATCGAAGCAAGCTGTCCAGATGGGGGGGACGTCAGTGAAATTTCAAAATTTGATGAAAAATG
>CAJQUW010000788.1:17500-56220 GCA_907163375.1 Prostheceraeus crozeri
TTGTGGAAGAGTTGCGACATAAAGATGAAGAAGAAAGGAGATTGAAAGAGGAGAACATATCGATGATAAAGGTGGAGTATGTGAAGAAATTGTGGAGAGATAATGAGGATAAAGTCAAAGAGGAAATGGATGAGAAGAAACGAAAGCCATGGTCGAGGAAACGAAAAATGTGGGGCGATGCAAGAAAATGGGCGTGGGTGGAAGAATTGAAACAAGAGGAGGAGGAGCGAATGCAAATGGTGAACAAGGAGGAAGATATAGAAGAAAGAATTAGACGTATGGAGCGGGAAATGACCATGGATCTATCATATCATGCATCCAATTTTATTGACTTAACCAAGGACATGGAAAGTGATCTACAATGTAATTGTTTTTCTATGCTTTTCAATAAACATACGTAATAGATCTGATATGTTTTTGTCATGGAAGGGACTTGTAGGAAGTGTATATATAAGAGGTGTAGACTAAGAATCTAGTAAGAATAGCATGGATGAGTCGTACTTTTTCTCAAAAGTATGTGAACCAATTTTATATTTCACAGTGCTATAATCTCTATGATTATTGCTTCCATAATATAGTTTATGCTTTCCAAAGTGTGCATAAATTTCAAAGAGTGCAATAAACAGTCTTTATTGCAGAAAAGGGTGCCAAGACGGCAGGTCGTCATGTAACAAGAGCAGTGATTCGACGTATGAGACGAAAACGATAGGTAATTGATGAATCCACACAGTATAATGATGCCTAGACGTGTGAGACGAAAACGACGACGACAACGAGGCCGGGGTCTACGACGAATTCCCAAATTTATGGGAACATTACGTTATAAGGTGTTGAATGGATTACTATCAGGTGCTGTAGCAGCTGCAAAAGATGAAGGATTGATTTTTAAACGATAACAAATCTAAGTAAGACACAAAGCCAAAGATTACATGGGTAATAAGTATACAAGCATTTACAATTCTCAGTTTTAATAATCCTAAAACCCACATGTTCGTTTCGCGGCGTTAAGTCTACTCTTTCCTAAATGCGACCAAATCAAGCATGGCTCGAGGATTTGATGAACATGTTGGGCAAAAGCATTTGATTTAAATATATCTAAAGAGAGTCACCACTTAATGACTGATTCTATTACTACCACTTCCAAGGATTTGTCTCACCGTATAAATTTGCAGATTACAAAATATATCGTCGCAACTAACAGTTATTTTCGAGCAGCAAACCATCGAGAAATTACAAAGTTGGTTCAGATGCTACGCCCTGGAGTGAATGTTCTGTACAAAGGGTTTTCAGTTTATGTAAATGTTGAAGTGAGTAGGTGCTAAGACTGATCCCTGAGCAATGCCTTTCTTTTGCCGCCTCTATCTGCTCCCAAATAGACCCGAAAGTGATGGTTTTGTAGGAAGCATTCAATGATGTCAACAGTCCATGGAGGTAAGCATCTGCTGAAGTTTAAGAGGAGGCCTTTCTGCCATGCGTTGAGTAAGCCCCGATAGGTCGAGGAAGACAGCGCCAGTCTAAATTCTCTTTTGGTACCCGTTCTCAATAAAGGAAGTCAGTCACCAGGAATGTTCAACCGGTCAAAATATTTTAACTGGCTAAATTTGTAAAAGAGGAAGTTTGGTTTAATTGGTGCTGCATAAAAATGATTGGTTAAATGGGTACACGCGTAAAAACACTTAAAATTGGGCATTTTCTAGTAAGCCTAGCATTGTCGAATATAGTAACCACAATCCCGGGATCCCAGGATTTAAGAAAATTTAGGGGACATTGGTATCCCGGCAACGGTAACCGGGATCCTGAGATTGATAAGTAAGGATATTCGGGAAGAATTGCCAACTCATAAATGTAACTAGTTTAGAAATAACATTTGTTAGTATAGTCACAATTTGTGACTGTAACTTGCTTGTGGATCACGAACAAGTTATTCGAGACTTTATCAACGATTGTAATCTTCCAACTCCTTCATTTTATCACTTCAACCAGTTCTCGTCTCTCAGTAAGTGTGTCAATTCTCATATTCATTATCTTAACAGCTTTCGCCTCTTCATGAGTGTCTTGATTGATGGAATAGGCTTATAAAATCGACTGAAAATAAAACACAACTTCTCGGATTGTGAAACAAGTGAGGTGACTTCTTCGGATACTAAATAGACTACTAACAGATTTTATTCCTGAAAAGCATAGAAGCTGTTGCCTCACTCTTTCCATTCTAATTCTTTTGGTTGAAGTTGTGAATTTTATGGTTGTCGATAAACATCAGAATTAAATTTTGAGTTTTGTTCTTTTGGCTTTATGGTGACCACTGAGTATACGAGTAATTGGTAACCACTATAAGACCATAAGGAGATGCATCGAAATTTTCCCTTATCAATTATTCTTTTCAGAAAAATTGCTGATAGCCCAAACATGTGTTATACCAGCTACCGGACAATGTTCAACAGTGACAAGTACAAAATGCCTCTATACTGCACATATATTTAATTGCTACTGTAGCACTAAGGTACTGAGGTAGGCCTCTCTAGGCTACTATCGAATTATAACATTGTCTTCATGTCTTTCGATATTTTTGAGAGCGCGTGAAAAACTGAGAAAGGCAACGAATGATATACACTGTAGGCCTAAGGGATTCAGGCAAATATCATGTAGGCCAAAGCTTGTTGAGAGGAAAATGTTAATTCATTACTAGCAGAGATGAATGTATCTCTTGATGTCTGGGTATTCTAGGCCTACATCATTTCAGCGTCTTTTCGGCCTTGAGGTTGAGGCAGCAGTTTTGCAGTTGGATCAATTAACCATTTCCAGAACTGAGTGGCGAGACTCAATCTCTTAAAAAAGATAAACCATGGACGTCGCTATATTGGTGGCCTGGACATGAAGGTTGCGATTTCCGAATGAGCGTGTCTACAAGATGGGGGCTAGCTTGCAGCGTTTAGATTTGGCCGTTGTGGCTGAGGCAATCTTGTCTGGCAGCCTCATCACACAATCTTTCATACAGGCAAACACAATAGCAGAGGATGTGGTGTGAGTCAGCAAATATATCAAATAGACGGTAAGGTTTATCGATCGACTCGAGTCAGCGCACACATAAGACTGCGCAGCGAATAGCTACATTCCTCCTGCTTCCATCAACCTCGCGCTATAGTTCATGACGATTCCTCAGAACAAGTGCCGTGAGTGAATCGCTATTCGCTGCAAACGATTAAAACATTAATTTGTGCACAGTGATGGGTCGAACATGCTCTGTATTCGGCTGTCGAACAGGATACAAGTCTGAATCAAAGGACCCAAATGTCACTATTCATGTCTTTCCGTCGAACGATGATTCTCTTCTCAACGAATGGCTTCGTCGAATAGCACGAAAAGATTTCAAACTTTCGAAAAATACTGGAGTTTGTTGTAAACATTTCATCGCCGACGATTTTATGAATACCTCTCAGGATAGCAATGTACACAGAAAACGTGATTCTACCGGTCTGCAAAAACGTTATCTGAAACCGGATGCTATACCCTCCATATTTCCTTCGAAACGCGGACATTTTCCTGCTGCAGTGCCGACAAGACGATCCGGGAACGCCACATCAACTGCTCGACTACGAAATGAAGCTGTGGGCTTGGAGAACATGTACGACGAATTTATCAACAGTGATAAATTACATAATTTTGAAGATGTCAAGTCCCGAGCAAAACTGGATTCAAATATCTGTGCTTTTACAAGTGAGTGGGGAAAAGTAGAGACAGATCATATTCTTCAATTCATTATTCTTGATCGTAGTAACGAAGACAAATGTAGTATTTTGGCTTCATTGCAAATAGACAACAGCCTCAATGTTAAAGTTTTTTCAGGTGATGTCTTGATACCTCATTCTGTGTTCAAGAATTTGATAGAATCAGATAAAAAGATCGTCAGGTATTCACAGTTTCAGAATTTAATTCCGTTTGTTAAGTCTTTGTCGGAGTCTTTTGAAAGTCAAATTGAGTCATGTTTTACAAAAGAAATAGAAATTGTCATAGAGAAATTAATGGATTGTTCTCGTAGTAATTTCTTAGAAGAGACTGTGATTAAACGCTTGGAATTTCTTTGTGATCAATTGAAGCTTTTAGCTCTCTTTCACAACAACAAGTATTCTTTGCGGTATTCTCCGAAGATCGTCACAATTTCGTATCTGTTGTATTTTACCAGTCCTAAATGCTATCAATTGCTCAGATCCTCCGAGCTTATGATTTTTCCGTCAGTGCGCCTTCTACAGTCAATAACCAGGAAAATTTCTCAACGTGAGATGAATAAATACTTATCTGCTCGTATATCAGATCTGAACCAATTTCAGAGATACGTCATTTTGATAATCGATGAAATTTACGTCTCCCAATCGGCCGAGTTGGTAGGTGGCAAGATATTCGGCTTAGCAAATGATGCGAATAGTTTAGCCCGAACGGCAGTGGTATCTATGATTTCCTCTGTTGCTGGATCTTACCGCGATGTAGTTAACATCACTCCAGTTCATAATTTGAATGCTGAAAAGCTTCATGAGTTGTATGTCTCAGTTATCAATCAGGTACAGTCAGTAGGATTTCAAGTCGTTTGTGTTAGTGTAGACAACCACACCGTCAATCGAAAGTTGATTGGTCTTTTGAAACCAATGCTTTGCTACTGGTCGCTGTTCGATCGAAAACCCACATTTCCCTAATCAACCTATTTTTCTTTGTTTTGACACGACTCATAACATTAAAAATATATTTAACAATTGGGAAAAGAAAGGTACTTTCAAGTTCACGAACTCAAGGCCAGCAGAATTCAAGCATCTGCTTGAGATTTGCATGTCAGAAATTGCGAAACCCATGAAATTTGCACCACACCTGAAACTCAATATTTTTACACCATCATCGATACAGAGGTGCTCTACAAGATATGCATCTGCAATTCTCAATGAAAAATCTTATGCTGCTCTTCAGTATTTTGCCACTCCTGACAATGAATACAAGGATACGGCAGTATTCTTGAACAGGATTGTTAACATGTGGAAAATCTTGAACGTTCGCTCACCAAATGTTGGTAAGGCCAAAAGAGATAGTTTTAGAGATCCTTTAACTTCCTCTTCCGATTGGAAACTTGAATATTTGAGAGAGATGAGATCATTCTTTATCCAATGGCAAAATGTGCCTTCCGCGAACTCCTTGTCGAAAGAAACTTTCTTCGCTCTGATACTATCGCTGAAATCACTCTGTGAACTGAGCGAATTCCTGTTGAATCACTGTGGTTTCAATTATGTGCTCCTCGGTCAAATTTCTTCTGATAATTTAGAAGAGAGGTTTGGTTGGCTTCGCCAAATTTCAGGCGGGAATTATTATATTTCAATCCGCCAACTTATCGAGAACGAAAACAAAATCAAGTGCTATTCCTTAATGAAATTCAATAACCTCTCTCATTTAAATGACGTTGACGTTGAGGTAGCAAGTAATGCCACTGACGACCCTTCAACTCTTCAGCTCTGCAATAGTTTATTAAAGCCAGATGAAATGATTGCACCCTCCGAAGATGAAAAGAATTCCATTTATTTTGTTGCCGGATTCATAGCTCGGTCTGTTTTGAATAGAACTAAATGTAACTCGTGTCGCCTTCTGTTAGTACGTGATGACTCTGCTGAAAACATGGTTTTAGAAACAGACATGCGTTTCACACAAGAAGTTAATCGAGGAGGCCTACTTCACCCTACTTGCCTATGTTATGACATATGTATTTTGGCTTGGAAACTATCTAAACATCTGTTGTCAAATAAACTACTCCATGAGCTTCTTTTAAAGACCAATAACCAAAGAAGTGTGTTTCTAGAGGTTTTCGAAAATTTTGCGTCAGAGTCAGATCAAGTGTTTATTACAGAGTGTGAACATTTTCATTCCTTTGCAAAGTATATTGTCACTTCTTTCTTTCATTGTGTATACAAAAACTTCGTAAAAGAAATCTCAGTCAGTCGATCTGATCAATCCAAAATCATGAAATTGTCATCTTCTCGTATTGCCATATAAATAAAGTTGCATCATTTCGATGAATGTTTGCCGTTTTCCATTTGTATCTGCAGATTCGTATATAAGGAAAAACAAATTGTCTATCATAAGTTTATACATACCTTTTTGAAAGAAAATGAAATTAACAATATCTCTATTGCATATCTTATAACGGATATTGTAAAAGAAAACAGATTCATCTATAAAACCAATCAAATACAGCCCATTAAGAATTTTTCAAAGTAACCCCCATGTTGTAGACGGTATGTCAGAACCTTCATGTCCAGGCCACCAATATAGCGACGTCCATGGATAAACGCTCTGTTACATAATTGGTAGAAGTGATTTATGCAAAAAATCCTCACTTGAGACTGTCTAAAAATATACACATCTATACATGGCAACTCGGCTGGCGTTTTCTGAAATTTGAATCTTTCAATACGAAAAAATTAGGGAAAGTTCACAGCAGTCTAGAAAAAAACGAATAGTAACAGAATGTCTGGGAAAAGAAAAAAACAGCTTTTTTTAGCTGAATGCCAAACAATTAAAATAAGAGGCGACTTGACAGCCTGCACTGTATTACCAGAATCCCAAAATAAATTTAGAAATGTAAATATCCTAGTTTTGTTCCTTAGAACAAGAAATAGTCTTCAACAGCAAAATCTAAGTCTTGGAAAAGACTCAAGTATTTTCTGACACGTTAATCAACGTAAAGCTGAAATTTATTGCTAGTGACTGTTTTTCGAATTGGCTACATGTCTGATGTACATGCATGTACTGTACCTCTATAGGCATGTGTATAGATATCAGTATATCAGAAACATCAGTATATTATGTCATGTCTCCTGTAGATTAGGCCTGTACTACACATCACATACAAGTAAATGTGCAATTAGTAATTAGTAAACGAGGGAATCGGCTGGTGCATTATCCAGCGCGCTCTATATAATCTATGCAAAGATTCCAGTAGGGTCTCTGATATATATACTGATTGCCTCACAAATAAATAAAAGATTGAGGAAATCTGCTATAGTAAACAAAATAGATGCTCTTTTGCATTGTGTTTTGGAGTCGGTTACAGCTGTGAAGCAAGTCTGTTTCGATGAAAAAATCACTGCATTTCTGAAAAAACTCAGAAGACGAATCAATGCAAGGCAGCGAGTCGAGACACACTCCGAATCTCTGATACATATTTCTAGCCATATTCAGTAATTTGGATCATTTTTTAGCTGACAGATAACAGGAAAAGAATATTGCAACAGGCACTGCCATAACAATAAGCACAAATTCGGAGAGTGATAGGTAAATGTGCACAAACAGTACAAACTGTAAATGTGCACTTCAGGTATTGCTCATCCCACTCAAAAAGCATAACTAGCAACATTACTAATGAAAGACAATTCATTAGCTTTTTATGAAGCAGGGCAACGAATGCAACTTTAGCAACGCGTTAGCCACGCTTTCAGTCGCGTTTTATTCGCATTGGTCAATCACAAGTTTCAAGTTTACTAAGAAGAAGTGCAATGTTAAAGGAGCTACTAGCTTATTCGATGTAATGCATCAAAATCTACCTCTGTGAGTGACTAAGCTCCCATTTAACGATAGAGACAGTGAGAGACTTCATGCAAGTGATTTAACTGGCTCAATAAACCGCTGAAGTGAACCAATGAGAACGAAGCTTTCATAAAGCATGGGAAATGCGTTTTCTGAAGCTGTTCTCATGAAACAGCATAACAAGTCACAACAGCAGCTGACTAAAATCAAATTTATCGATGAAAACCATAGTGACGCTTGCAAACATAGCATGGGTGATTTGTAACACTGAAGACAAAATTTATTTTGGTGGAGAATTATAATTGAAAATGAGCATTTTTGGCTTAGGACTTTAGCTCTGCGCTAAATGTAAAGGCCGACAAACAAAGTACTCAATACAGAAACTGTTCACGTTCTACGCTGTAGCTGAGTGAAAATCTAGACTTTCAACATAAATTTACTCGGTGAATTTCGGTTGCTTTATCTGAAAATGTCTCATTCCCGACCATAAAAAGCTACAGAAGGAGAATTAGTATACATGAAGTAATTGATATAGATGAAATCATATATAGATGAATCCGACTACATCAACTTTTACATTCTATCATCCACAATTTAATATGTTTATCATCACTGATTTTCTTACCTGACCATGGGATTAATACAATTGTTGTCAAGATACCTTTTAGCGTGAGAAAGATACACATGTCTCCCGAATGTATTCGATTCACATATGGAACAGCGCAACATTCTACATTGAATCTTAAGTGTCTTCCATTCAAATTGCTCAAAAACATATTCATCAAAACAAATATCTGCATGTCTAAACAAATATCTGCATGTCTAAAACGGTGCAAATTATCTTCCTAATTGATATTAAGCTGAACAATCTACTCACCAGACTCCTCAGAAATATTGAAAGATTTTTTTTTGGTTCATTTCTCGCTAATTTCAGTCGTGTGTTTCAATTCGTGGTCAGTGTTTCCGAGTTGGTGGCGACACTGGGGATGACAATTCATCACATTCACATCGACATTTAAACAAAATATTGCAAATCCTAGAATATCGAGGGATATTCACCGAAATCCCATAGAACTATGTAAATCTGCTTCCAGCAAGCAGCATGTCGATGTTGTAGAACATTTTAAGTGATTATCTCAATGATTGAAGCGGTCTCTCATCTTCGGCGGATTTTCGTGGCGCCTAGTGGCGACAAGTTTCCTGCCACGAGTCGGCAACAATTATTCGTTTCGTGGCGAGGAGTTTACAGTGTAGTGACATGGACCACAGGAAATTAGCATAGACAAGACAAATTAGCTAATTTTTGTTTTCCTTGCTTAAATTCAGTAGATGGAATGTCTGTATTCACAAAGTAAATACTCGTGTGGTGTCATGTACTTCTTGATTGATGCAAAATGTGAAAATTTCCTTTGGCTAGACTAATTTTATTCACAAAATTTTGTACACCACATGAGATGACTTAAGTATCAAATATTGCTGTAAATAAACTGTACCTGACTTTCACTGCCAGCATTTTTGGTTTACGAATTTACAGCGATCTCCATTTCAGAATATGCATTTTGCAATTATAACATTCAGACTCAACCCAAATGAAGATAATGACTGGAAAAGTCCAATAATGATTATTGGATTAACTGATAATTTAATTTTGGGTAGGCTGTATTGGAATGGCGATTAGATATAATTAAATAATGCGTGAACAAAGTGTTCCATTACTCATCGCTTCATCGGTTTCTATATTCTAGTTGAAATATGCGCACGTGCTGGCATGAACCTAACATAAAACTCAGCAATAAAGCCACATTGATCCATGCAAATACTTACTGCATCTTTCATATTTTCAGGAGCCCGTTCGCATCGGTGGAACAATCCAGAACCCAAAAAATGTAAAATCTGTCAATGGACTCGAGGTGTTGACAAATGGCACCGCACAAACGGTGACTATATTTACTATGGCCTTCTTGGCCTTTAATTTAAATCATATACCATCACAGGAAGGTACTTTAGAGTGCCTAGAATGCCTTCTTGGCATTAGACGAAAATTCTCTAAAAAATCTGCCGAACATTACATGAACTTGTTGAATTTTGTCTAATTCTATTGGAATTTTATCCTCTATTGGGTACATCATTTTTAGTAACAATTTTATAGGAAATGTGCCGAACAGTTTTGTGAAAATTATAGATTTTACTTAACCCTCTATCGGGTGCATCATTTTTTTATGTTCTACATGTAAAGTTAATATTTTGTAAATATGTTTTGAATGTTTATTGATGCAAATAATTATGACATTTTGAGTTTGAGTTCAGAGTTCAGAGTTCAGAGTTCAGACTGAGTTCAGAGTGACACGTGAACAAGCTTGCCTAAGCGAAACGTTGTGTGAAACCAATACAATTTGTATCCGAAGAAGTTATTCTCGCTCTTGATCAGAGTTCAGAGTTCAGAGTTTGGAGTTTGGAGTTTGGAGTTTAGAGTTTGAGTTTGAGTTTGAGTTTGAGTCTGAGTTTGAGAGAGAGAGAGAGACCTTTATGTTTTCGGACCTTCGAATATGACTCGTAAAATAACATAAGGACTTGAGTGTGAAAGTGTGTGTGGCTGTCAATTCAAAAAAATTGATAACAGTAGCAACATGAAACCGACTCGATATTAATCACTGAATCTTAAGCGAATGATTACCTTGGAAATATATGTACAGTTTTGAAGTAAATGAATGCGAGTGAACATGAATTAGATCTTAATTATTCATACAATACATTTCAGCGTTTACATTTTGATTTAAATTATCTGAAGGCCATGCGTTGAACAGATATTGATACCTATGTTACTTACAGAGTCTCCGCTCCTATCAAATATCAAACTAATTTGATAGTGTTCATTAGTGGATATCGACCGTGCTTCATTCCATCGCTTCATTTTATCATTTTACCATTTCGTATTGTCATATTGTATTCACTTCACACCAACAACATTTCATCAATTTATAAACCATTAATGTATGTTTTGCCACGACGATGGCTAATAAACGTTCTTGAGTTCTTGAGACAGTGAGAGGAGAGAGAGGAGAAAGAGGAGAAAGAGGAGAAAGAGGAGAAAGAGGAGAAAGAGGAGAAAGAGGAGAAAGAGGAGAAAGAGGAGAAAGAGGAGAAAGAGGAGAGAGAGAGAGAGAGAGAGAGAGAGAGAGAGAGAGAGAGAGAGAGAGAGAGAGAGAGAGAGAGAGAGAGAGAGAGAGAGAGAGAGAGAGAGAGAGAGAGAGAGAGAGAGAGAGAGAGAGAGAGAGAGAAACCTAAGTCAAAAAACCTAATCAATAATGTACTAACGAATTATTTTAGAAAGGAATGGATTGAGAATGCCAAGTTTAGTAACAAGGGTTTGAATTATTTAGAGCTATGTAGATTTCAATGTGAATTAAAACCATATCTAGCAGTCTGTAGCAATCAAGCAAAAATCAATAATATCATCAAATTAAGAACAGGAAATCACACACTAGCAGCAGAAATTGGAACTTATCAAAATCGTAGCACATATAAAGACTGTGTTTGTAAATCATGTGATAAAGGCGACATTGAAGATATCTTTCATTTCACGATAGTATGTCCACGTTATGACAGCGAATTCTTATATTCCGTATCTGAAAGGCCTTTCGCGATCAGCTTTCTATGATTTCATGAATACTTTGACAAACGAACAGATCAGAAAGCTAGATCACTTTATTGCTGCAGCGATGAATAACAGAGAACATAGATAGCGGAAAAGGCACATTCGATATCTATGAATGTGGAAATGATAAGTGCATTTGAATGATACATTATGCCACATATTGGTATTGAGATTAAGCGATCAAGAGTGACTGACTGACAAGAATGGTACTTGTAACTGTCGATGTCTACGACTATTTATACATTGTTGGCCATTCTAATCAATACATCGAGAAATGTCAGGTTTTGGTTAGATATCTATGAAGTAAAGCGTCGATACGCAAGTGATCGATGGAATGATAATAGAGCCACTAGATAACAAGCAATACATTGTTGCGCAGTCAAATTATAGTGAAGATTACTCACAGATATCGACAACAAATTTGATGAATATCTCGACCACTCGCTAATTACCTTGTTCGGAGGACGGTTGCAACAAATTTACAAATTGGACATTCCTAATCCATTTCTCAATCGTATTACAGGTATGTAATGAATAATTGATCCAAGAGAAACACTTTTACTAAAATAACCGTTCCTCCGATTTAATAATAAGATCATAGGCTAAATAATCTGCTGCTGGGTGTGATGTGCAAATAAAATCACTTACTGAAAATCAAAATCAAAATCAAATTAAACATTTTATTTAACATGAAATTATTAGTAAATTTGTAATGCATGACTTGTCTCCTCTCCTCATATATGAATACACTTTCTTCTATCGTGATATGACTTCATCCGCCACATGTTGTGCCATTACCTCATTTTTATCGCTCTCCAGTCATCGTTTCAGACATTCATCGCAAGTGATCATCAGCAAAAATGGTGAAGAGTTCTTATCTGTCATTTCAATCTCATCTCTCATTGTCATCTTTCCCTTCACATCAGCCGCTAATATCATATAAATTGTACATACTTTATATCATCATCATTCATGTTTGTACCCATCTTGGACAATAAACTTTTTTGAGTTTTTTTTTGAGTTTGAGTTTGAGAGAGAGAGAGAGAGAGAGAGATGTGATGTGACTTACGATGAGTGTTTTTGTCTAAATTGCAGCTCTGAAGAAGTGGAAGATATACAACATTTCATTTCTATTTGTCCGAAGTATGCAGACGTTAGAAGTATTTTAATACCATTTCTGGAAAGAGATGATAGTGCACATTTCTATGCAACTATGGACATGCTAGATCTTCAGCAGATGAAATCCCTAGCAAAGTATATTCAACAGGCAACTGCAATAAGAAAGTCCTAGAAATTTATGCAAATAGCTATGACGAAATTGTCGTATTATGTACATAGAAATTGAAATGCTTTCTGAGTAATGTGCCTACAATTCGCCATTGCTCCTGCACTCTGCGAACATAGATATCTGAAATGAGTTGACATTGTTAATCGATGAAGCTAGCAATTGACCTAACATAATTTCGATAGCTATCCGCTGACCATTGCATAGAAATTGATGATCAAGTTACACGCTTCATTGTGTGCATAGAAATAGAAATGATCTACATTGATGTGTCCATTGATTGCAATGCCGACTCGGGTATCTATGATTTATAATGTGTTCACAATACTGCAAAGATTGACAATCGATGCATATTTCATAGTTTGCATTGAAATGTAGAACAACATCTCTATGCCGAAAGTTATGAAATCATGTAGATCAAATATGACTTCACTAAAGACCGATGTCAAGCATAGATATCTATATCAAATTAACCATCGACGTTGGTCTCAATTACGGAGAAACGTACAGATAGGAACGAACAATAAAACAAAGTCAGATCAGCTTATTGACAGATAGCTAACGATGAATCGATTGTCAATAACATGAATCGCAATCACTGGTATAGATAGCTGCTTCCTGAAATTTGACAAATCACTCCATATTAATTACCAATACGAGTCACAAGGTCCGGAGTAAATCTTCATCCTATCAATTTATTCTTATAATTTTCCAATTGATTACAGGTGAGTCCCAATGAGACATTGATACTATCTATCATCTCCTATGTAGTACAGTAATGTCCTGATGCTAAATATCTAGATAACAATTTTGATAATTAACTTACAGTTTGACTTTATGCATGTTCTCCGGACCTTCAGAAATGACTCGTCTATTAACACATAAAATAATAGATCTGCTGGTGTGTGTTTGTGCAAATAAATTGGCAAACAAAACGAATTAATCGATGCATACATTTGTAATTCCAAAGATGGGTTTCCTTTTACGATATGTCATGACTTCTATATGACTTGCGATTCATTCCATCCATGTGATTAATTGGTTATATGTACAGAGGCATCTGTGTATTGGTAGTAGTTATAACAAACAACTGCTATGAACATTTACTGGATCCATAATTACATTATATGAATGCCATTGATATGAACTATTTATAATTCTCTATCATAATATAGATTTTTCAAATTTGTGAATTATTTGCGTTTGTGTGCAACGAATGAAGTTTCAGATCTGCTCCAGAAAGTCTCCTCTCCGCCAAAGTTGAAGAGTGTTTCTTTTTCCTCATCTTCATTTATTTCAAGTTCATGAATCATTTTACAAACTACTTCCTACTTACTGTAATGTTTTGCCTGGAAAGGCTAATAAAGTTTCTGAGTTCTGAGAGAGAGATATATAGATAGATAGAGAGAGAGCGAGAGAGAGAGAGAGAAAGAGAGAGAGAGAGAAAGAGAGAGAGAGTGTGTGATGGAGGGAGAGAGAGAAAGAGAGAGAGAGTGTGTGATGGAGGGAGAGAGAGAGAGAGAGAGAGGGAGAGAGAGAGAGAGAGAGGGAGAGAGAGAGAGAGAGAGAGAGAGAGAGGATAGAGAGAGAGAGAGAGGAGAGAGAGAGAAGAGCGGGAGAGAGAGAGAGAGAGAGAGAGAGAGAGAGAGAGAGAGAGAGAGAGAGAGAGAGAGAGAGAGAGAGAGAGAGAGAGAGAGAGAGAGAGAGAGAGAGAGAGAGAGAGAGAGAGAGAGAGAGAGAGAGAGAGAGAGAGAGAGAGAGATATACCTATAATAATTACCTAATCAAGTCGCAAGCAAGGGCCGGATCAGCTTCAAACACATACATTTTACCAAACCCTCAAATCCTTTGTCATTACAGATATGAAAACGGTCGAAACTCAACCAACAACTCCAAACCGGGATCTGGCAGAATTGGGATTTATTCAGATGGACAATTGCACCTGTGGTAATGATGAAATCGACGAAGAAACAATCTACTGTGATAAGTGCAAGCGCAACTTCCACATCTCTTGCACAAAACTGCCAGCCTACGAATTGATAAAATACTTTAAAAGGCATCAATATAAACGAAAGTATGCATGCGAGGCCTGTATTGTAAACCTACATACTAGCGAGTTCCAGTTATACCAGCAAACAATAAAGACAGCAACTTCACATCGAGCAGACACGCGCGAAGTTGAGGAGCTCATAAAAAACCTGGAATCGCAAAGAAAGAAGATGAAACTAACAGAAGAGGCATTGCGACAGAAAGACGAAAGAATTGAAGAATTGCTCGCCACAATTGCAAGAAAGAACAATGCCATGGAGATTGATTCACTAAAAATCCAGATCGAGGAATACCAGCGAAAAACCAAATCGCTTGAATCATCTCTTTTCCTCAAAGAAAGAAAAATTGAAGAGCTACTATTGTCAACGAACGCCCTAGAAGAAGAAATGAAGAAGCAAGACGAATTAGCAAGAGAACTGAGAATGCAAATCGACGAGTTGAGAAGACAGAATTTGGAAAGACCACATAGAATACACTTTGATAGTGAAACCGAAGACACCATTGAAAGAGATACCTACACGAAAACAGAAGTACAAAAACTGATAGAGAACATCAATAGAAGAATTGACGAAGTTAAAGATGGTTTGGAAAGACAACAACATGCTAATGATACTCGACATGCTAGACCAAGACGATACCAACAACGTCCTAACGACTACAACAATCAACAACACCTTCCCAAATGTTACAACTGTAGCAAATATGGACATATCGCTCGCAATTGCTGGGGAGTGAGAAGAAATAACTACGAGAATAATTGGCAAGGAAGAACGTACCAACGAAGACACGGAACAAGACGGCCGAACAACTACAGAAGCTACAATGACAGATACAGACGACCATGGGAAAATCGAAGAACGCCTCCAGCAGAAAATGCAAGAGAAAATCGTTTCCGAGTAAGCCCTACCATCAATGAACAAGGAAGCAGGAGCTACATTCCAACATACATCATGGCACAGAACAACAACCCCAACATACAATCATCACAAATGCCACCTGTGCCTATGCCGACCTCGCATGCATATCCGCAGCATTTTTGATGAAATAGTTAAAGGAGAGGAGACGAACGATGACATCGATAATGAGATGTATAATGACACAGTTGACGTGACTTACAATATTCATAAGAAAAAACATAAACTCAAGTTTTTCTATGTCAACATAAACGGTTTAACTGAAAGTAAAATCAAAGACTCATGTGTAATGAATGACACAGACAATTCAGATATTTTATGTTTTACGGAGACACATATAAAAAACGAATGGAACCCACCAGTGATTGAGCATTATAACGGATATCATACATTCTTAGAAAAGATCAATTATATGGGAAGAAACATCAAGGGAGTGTCCTCATATTGTAAAACATTACAAAATGAATACAAAACAGAAAATATTGTGAACGAGAATGGTAACCTCTTAATATTGAAAATAATGAATCACAAATGGCAAAATTTCAAACAGATTTTTCTGATCATATGTTATAGAGAAAATCGTGAGTCAAAATACAAGGAAAACAATTATTTCGACAAAATTAAATTTTATATTTCAAAATTTAAAATGAAGCATATAATTTTAATAGGAGATTTAAATGGACGAACTGGTAGTTTAAGCGATAACAACGAAGAGAATCTTCGGCCAAGGACTTCATCGGACGAAGTAATCAATGGATACGGTAGACAAATAATTGAATTCTGTAACGAAACTTCATTGATTATGGCAAACGGTCGTTTAGAACCTGGGAAGCCTACGTACATTACATTACATGGCGATGCATTAAGGAAATCAGTCATAGACTACTTACTGATATCAAAGTCTATGATACCGTATATAAATAAATTAAAAATTTTAGAGCCGACTCTTTATACGGATCATGTTCCATTGACTTTCGAATTAACTATAGACGAAGTGCATGAAATCTCTTGCAACTATTTAAACAAAGCCACTACAAACGGAAGAAGACTCTATAATACGCGTAAGTTTACAGGACCATATAGATGGACTAATCAAAGCGATGTAATCTTTGATAACCATTACTATAAAATGAAATGCCAAGAACTTTTGAAAGAAATGAACACATATAGTCTGACAACTGCAGTTATGTATGAGAGACTGATAAATAACAAAAATGCAGCAATTAGCAAAATTTCAAATTTATCCAATAATGTCAAATACTCCGAAAAAACAAGTGAATGCAGAAGAGCCTATAAAAAAGCCGTTACCGAATTCAAGTTCAATACTAATGAAGACAGTTTGAGCAATCTCATGAAATACAAACGCAAATTAAATATAATAATCAAAAAGGAGAAAAGGAAGAATAAGTTAAAGAGATTACAAAAGTTAGAAAAAGCAAAATTCGAAAATAACCATAAAGAATATTGGCAAATTATTAGGAAAGATGAATGTAAAGCCAAAAAAACTCAAAGAAGTAATCTTACAATTACTGATTTCAAGAACCATATCGAAGAAATAGATTCACCATTGCATAGAGAAACTGATTCAGTGTCAATAGAAACTGACTCATCATTCATTATTCAAAACGGAACACTAACTACGAACATCCATGATCATAAAAACCTTGACTCGGATATAACAAATGACGAAATAAAGGACTGTTTGAAATTAGTCTCTAACTCCAAATCGAGTGGACCAGATGGTCTCGTATATGAGATGCTAAAAAGAAACATTGAAGAATCTGCTAAAATTTTAGTACACGTTTTCAACAACATTCTTGCAGACCATGATATCCCATGGGATTATAGTTGGCTAACGCCCATATTTAAAAAAGGTAACAGAAACGACGTGACGTCTTACAGATGCATTAATTTGTCATCGTGTTTGGAAAAAATAATGACGAAAGTTATCAATAATAGACTCAATTCATGGTTAGAAGAAAATCAAATTATACACGAGTCTCAAATAGGTTTTAGAAGAGGACACTCCACTCTCGACAATATATTCATATTGAGAGAATTAATACAAATATATAGTAATATGAAAGCTCCACTCTATTTATGTTTCATCGATCTGTCAAAAGCTTTCGATTCAATTTCGAAATGTCGGTTAAAGATCAAATTAGATGCCACAATACCAAATAGCAGAATCTTAAAGTTTATCAATAATTTACTAGATAACAAGCGGTATAAAATCTTATATGGAGGAGAAGAAAGCGAAATTTTTACACTCAAAAAGGGAATTCCACAAGGAGATAGTTTGTCACCGACATTATTTTGCCTATATATGAATGATCTTCTAAAGGTAATGGATAAAAAAAGTACAATGCTTGACCCGGTGAAAATAAATAATATAAAGATGACAACGTTGATGTACGCAGACGACATTCTATTGTGTAGTGAATCAAAAGATGGGCTAATTAAGCAGATTGAATTGGTACATCAATACTGTAAAACTAATGAATTGAAAATAAATTACAGCAAAACGAAGATCATGTTAAAAAATGTGAAAAATAGATATAGCCACGTAAATATAAAAACGAACTCCTCGATAACGACAATTGAAGTCGTTCAAGAATATAAATATCTTGGGATTTTGATAACAAATAACGACAGAAAGTATATAGAAGAATTGGAAAACAAAGGCAAAAAATCTTCATTTACAACAACAAAAACACTTCGAGAATTCGGGCAAGTTAATGGAAAAATATTAAAAGATACATTTGAAATTCTTACTCTCTCTCAAATGAAATACTGTGGTGAGTTTCTCTTTTATAGAAACTTAAAAGACCTGAATCGAATACAACTGCAATTTTACAAAAGATTCTGCTATTTGAAAAGTTCTACTGCTAATTACTGTATTATAGGCGAATTCGGTATTAGACCAATGGAATATATTTTCTACAAAGCAGCAATTCGATTTTGGATAAAATTGATCAGTAGTAATCAAAATAGTCTAAGTTCAAAATTCTATGCAAATATTTTCGATAATGTAAATTTAAGAGAATTCTCAAATACATGGACATACCAAATAAGAAAATTACTAAGAAAATTAAATTTATCGAATATTTGGGAAAACCAACATTTTTGCAATAAAAATGAATTAATGAAGATAGCTGTTGAAAGAATAAGATGCTTCTTCCGAGAGGAATGGATTAACAGTGCTAAAAACAGCCACAAAGGCATAAGATATCTGGAATTATGCTGGTTCGACAACGATTTAAAATCATATCTATGTACCGCATCTGAGATGAGCGAAGACATGTTGATTATGCTAAAGTTCAGAACAGGAAATCACAAACTGATGGCTGAAATAGGACGATATGGTAATAGACGAGATTATGAAGAATGCTTTTGTCCTCATTGCCCTGACGAAATAGAAGACACTTATCATTTCCTGGTTCAGTGCTCACATCTTAGCAAATTACGTCAAAGATATCTAACTGAATTCATAAACACCACCAGGACAGAATTTAATCTCATGTTGGACAACAGTAGCGGCATCATAATGAGGTCAATATCTATGTTCATTAAAGAAGTCAACAAGGAGAGAGCTATCTTGCAATGTTAAATGATGATCGACTTAAAGAATCGATGAAGCATGAATGACTGCAATGATAATACAAAATGGAATCGATAGCTATGCCGCATAGATAGTGGTTCCCGTGAAACAATACATTCTCGGTACATTTTGAAATTGATAACTAAAAGGAGATGCGTAAGTTAGAATCGACGTGAGTCGGAAAAGTTAACAACAGTTCTTATAAAACAATAGATTGAATTGATATCAACTGTCAGATAGACATGTGCGTCACAAGCGATAGCTATGTCGTGCGAAATAAAACACGACTTGATTATGCACAACAAAACAATATTATCTTTTCAATTTCCTATGTTAGTGTAATACGTAGACGTTACAAAATGAGACGCTATTGTTAGCTTCATAAAGAACGCGTCCAATGAAATTATGAATATCGATCAGCCGATAGCATCAATGTGAAATGATTAGAAAATTCAGACTGTTTCGTAAATCAACTGAATAATTACCTAATCAAGTCGCAAGCAAGGGCCGGATCAGCTTCAAACACATACATTTTACCAAACCCTCAAATCCTTTGTCATTACAGGTGAGTTGAATCATTGATTCAAATTAAAGTAGCATATTCTTAACTACATTAATTAACATTTCGTGAATTTTTTGCTGACCTATATTCGAAAATCATTTTCTGCCGGCCCTTGCAAGACGACTCTTAATAATAATAAATAAAGAGTGATTGTGGACGTGACTGACCAGATTGAATTAATATTAAAATAACAATCGAACAACATAAGTTTTTGAAAGTATGGTTTGAATGATTCCTCCTCTCCTTTTTAAATATTTCAAATCCCGGTATACATTGTCAAAAAAAGTCATGCATTCCGTCATCCTTGCTAACAATATTTCTATCTTCATTTCACTCATCATGGTATTTTCATAAACTTTGAACTCATTTCATTGAACACTGCAAATTCACTGTACATGATTCCATTCAAGTTACGTATTGACTTTCACAAATAGGCTTTTCATTGAATTCTTACCATCTCATTGTCATCTCGAACATGTCATTGGTGCTGAACTGCATACATCGTAATTGTACATTTACTTGGGTATTTTCACGTGAAAATAAAACCCATTGAATTTTGAATTGAATTTTGAATTTTGAATTTTGAGAGAGAGAGAGAAATGTTTAAAAAAAATATAGACGAATCGAGCGAAATTTTAGTGCACCTCTTCAACAGCATAATGGAAGATCGAAACATTCCATGGCAATACATACAGTTGGCTGACACCCATACTTAAAAAAGGAAGTAAAGACAATGTAATGTCTTACAGATGCAGAGAATAATCGACTTAACTCATGGCTAGAAGGAAACCACGTTATCCACGAATCCCAAATAGGCTTCAGAAAAGGACACTCCACCCTTGACAATATTTTTATACTAAGAGAAATAATTCAACAATAGGAATGCTCCACTCTATTTATGCTTCATCGATTTGTCAAAGGCATTCGATTCAATCTCGAAACGTAAATTAAAGGATAAGCTAGACAACACGATCCCAAATAGCAGAATCTTAAAATTAATCAAGAATTTGATTGACAACAAACGTTATAAAATTCTATATGAAGGAGAAGAAAGTGATATTTTCACACTCAGAAATGGAATTCCACAAGGAGATAGTTTGTCACCGACACTATTTTGCTTATTTATGAACGATCTGCTAACTATAATGGATGAAAATATAGCAATCCTAGACCTGACAAAAATAAATGACATAACCATAACGGCGTTGATGTACGCGGATGATATTTTATTGTGCAGCGAAACGCAAGATGGATTGATTAAGCAGATTGGGATAGTGAATCAATATTGTGATGATAATGGATTAAAAATAAACTACAACAAAACGAAAATTATGGTAAAAAATGTGAACACTAAATATAGCCACGTTAACATAAAGCACAGCAGCTCAGTAACAGCTATTGAAATTGTTCAAGAGTACAAGTATCTCGGGATGTTCATAGCAAATAACGATAGAAAGTATATAGAACTATTAGAAAATAAGGGTAAAAAATCATCATACACAACAGCAAAAACACTTAGAGAATTTGGTCACGTTAACGGAAAAATATTAAAAGATACTTTTGAAATTTTAACTTTATCGCAGATGAGATACTGTGGCGAATTCCTTTTCTACAAAAATCTAAAATACCTGAATCGTATACAACTCCAATTTTATAAAAGGTTCTGCTATTTGAAAAGTTCTACCGCGAATTACTGCATCATAGGTGAATTTGACATAAAGCCCTTCGAATTTCTTTTCTACAAAGCAGCAATTCGACTATGGATAAAACACAGAATTAGATTGTTTAACTGTATCACTTTGCTAGAAGTGCAAACTGAATCAAAATAATGGCACATGTAGGAACTTATTAAGTGGGCAAAAAGAAAATTTTAATACCTTGCAGAGATAGGAAAAGGAGTCGGGCGTCGCTTGCGGATTGTTGTGGATCCCTTCAAAATGCTCCGATCGCCTCGATTCCTTCAGATTTGAAGAATTCAGATCATTGCCCAAAATTTTTCTCGATAATGTTGGCCCTTCCGATCATTATTAAAAAAGTTAGCAGGCGCACGAAAAAACGTTTACAAACTTCTCTGTAGAACTTGACATCGACTGTGTCTCTTTGCTGTGTGATCCGGTTGATAACAGTCACGGAAACTTAACACAATTTGGCGTGTTTAATGTTGAACTGGCTGCTGATTGTTCGATTGCTATGGTGTTATGTCAGCAGATTGTGCCATTTGAATAACGTTACATGTTCCAATATTTCCTTTCTAGTCAAACAGAAGAAGAGACGACCTGTCTAATTCTGTGGGATAAAATTAATTGATAACAACCAAAACAGTCTAAGTTCTAAAGTATATCAAAGCGTTTTTAACAGGGTACATTCAAGAGAATATGCCAATACATGGATATATCAAATAAGAAAATTATTAATGAAATTGAATCTGTCAAACCTTTGGGAAAACCAACTTTATTGCAATAAAAACAAATTTATTAAGATAGTCGACGAGAGAATACGATGCTTCTTCAGAGAAGAATGGATTAATAGCGCCAAAAACAGTCACAAAAGCAATAGATATCTTGAGTTATGCAGGTTCGACAATGATTTAAAATCATATCTATGTACCGCATCTCAGATGAGCGAAGACATGTTGATTATGCTAAAGTTCAGAACAGGAAATCACAAACTGATGGCTGAAATAGGACGATATGGTAATAGACGAGATTATGAAGAATGCTTTTGTCCTCATTGTCCTGACGAAATAGAAGACACTTATCATTTCCTGGTTCAGTGCTCACATCTTAGCAAATTACGTCAAAGATATCTAACCGAATTTATAAACACCACCAGGACAGAATTTAATCTCATGTTGGACAACAGTAGCGGCATCATAATGAGGTCAATATCTATGTTCATTAAAGAAGTCAACAAGGAGAGAGCTATCTTGCAATGTTAAATGATGATCGACTTAAAGAATCGATGAAGCATGAATGACTGCAATGATAATACAAAATGGAATCGATAGCTATGCCGCATAGATAGTGGTTCCCGTGAAACAATACATTCTCGGTACATCTTGAAATTGATAACTAAAAGGAGATGCGTAAGTTAGAATCGACGTGAGTCGGAAAAGTTAACAACAGTTCTTATAAAACAATAGATTGAATTGATATCAACTGTCAGATAGACATGTGCGTCACAAGCGATAGCTATGTCGTGCAAAATAAAACACGACTTGATTATGCACAACACAACAATATTATCTTTTCAATTTCCTATGTTAGTGTAATACGTAGACGTTACAAAATGAGACGCTTATTGTTAGCTTCATATAGAACGCGTCCAATGAAATTATGAATATCGATCAGCCGATAGTATCAATGTGAAATGATTAGGAAATTCAGACTGTTTCGTAAATCAACTGAATAATTACCTAATCAAGTCGCAAGCAAGGGCCGGATCAGCTTCAAACATATACATTTTACCAAACCCTCAAATCCTTTGTCATTACAGGTGAGTTGAATTATTGATTCAAATTACAGTAGCATATTCTCAACTATATTAATTAACATTTCGTGAATTTTTTGCTGACCTATATTCGAAAATCATTTTCTGCCGGCCCTTGCAAGACGACTCTTAATAATAATAAATAAAGAATGATTGTGGACGTGACTGACCAGATTAAATTAATATTAAAACAACCATCAAACAACATAACTTTTTGAAAGCATGGTTTGAATGATTCCTCCTCTCCTTTTTAAATATTTCAAATCCCGGTATACATAGTCAAAAAAAAGTCATACATTCAGTCATCCTTGCTAACAATATTTGTATCTTCATTTCACTCATCATGGTATTTTCATAAACTTTGAACTCATTTCATTGAACAGTGCAAATCCACCTGTACATGTTTCCATTCAAGGTTACGTATTGACTTTCATAAATATGCTTTTCATTGAATTTTTACCATCTCATTGTCATCTCGAACATGTCATTGGTGCTGAACTGCATACATCACAATTGTAAATTTACTTGGGTATTTTCACATGAAAATAAAACCCCTTGAATTTTGAATTTTGAATTTTGAGAGAGAGAGAGAGAGAGAGAGAGAGAGAGGCGAAGGCGTGTCTAGGAAGTAAGTGGAAGGATAGCAGAGAAAATTGAAGACATTGTGGAGAAGGAAACAGCTCAAATTACTTGGAAAATAAGTCACGCAAATTACGTGGCCTGGTGTATGACGGGCGAAATGCTGTCTCTCCTAATTGGCGTCTGATCACACTAACCAGGCCGGTACTGCAGTCAGAAAAAGGAAGGATCAGGTTCGTGATTTTTGAATTGTCTGGCATGGAGATATTGAGGCCGGAGGGTGACATTGTTTTGAGGGTTTTTATCCATTTGGCTTCCTTGGTTTTTCGCTTCATTAGGTTGGGACTGGAATCAATTCCTTTGAAGATGAAGTCTTCGAGGCCGCAGTTGGAGGAAAAGTGTTCGGAAAGGTAGGTGCTTTGCGTTCGATATCTGATGTTGTTGACAAGTTCGAATATTCGGTCCCGCAGGGCTCTGTTCGTCTGGCCGACATACGACTTCCCACATCTCATACAGGAAATCAAGTAAATGACGCCTTGAGACCTGCAGGAGATGCGCCCCAGGATCGGGTATCGGATGCTGGAGAAGTTGTCACCGAAGTTGCTGGAGAAGTCGGCGAAGCTGCATATGGGGCATGAGGGGTTCGGGCATGGCACCATGCCGGAGTTTCACTCGATCGAGAGGTTGAGGTGGGAAAGGACCTTTGCTTTGGAAGAACGGATGATTGACCTCGAGTAGCCCTGGGCTCGCCAAACCTTCGAGATTGATTTGTAGGAGGCTTGAAATGATTCGGCGCTAGAGCTGTGCGAAGCGAAGCGGAGAATCTCGCTATAGAGCACGCCTTTGAAGGTATGAGGAGGATGACAGGAGGATGTAGGAGATCAGGTGAGTGTCTGTGTCCTTAGAATGGAGGCGGTAGGAGAGACTGCTGCCATTTATTTCGATGGTTAGGTCCAAAAAATTCACCGAGGAGCCGTAGTTGAGGGTAGTAGAAATGTTGGGGTGATGAGAATTGAGGAAGAGTGGAAATCTTTCAGGCTGTCCACGCCATGAGTCCACAGACCGAAGATGTCGTCCTGGTAGCGTTTCCAAAGTACCGGTTGCAGGGTGTGGGAGGCGAGGGCGGAGCGTTCCCAGGAGTCCATGAAAATATTGGCGAAAGCTCCTCCGAAGGCATTGCCCATCGCAACGCCTGACTTCTGGCGCCATGTGGAACCTTGGAAGGAGAAATAGTTGGAGTTGAGGATTGTTTTCAGAAGGGACAGGATTGTGAGGTCTGGGCGGTCAGCTTCAGGGTGATCGAGGAATGCCCTGCCCACTGCCACAATCCCCTCGTCGATTGGATATTAGTATAGAGTGAGGCCACGTCCAAGGTGAAGAGGATGGTGTCTTGTTCTACTACGAGAAAGCGGAGAATGGCTATCAGGTGGCTAGAATCTTTTAGAAAGCTTGGTTGTAGAGAACACAGGGGGAGCAGGAACAAGTTGGTGGAGTCGCTGCAGCGTCTGGAGAGGCTGTGAACGATTGGACGGCCTGGAGGCATGTAAGGAGAAGGCCATGAGGATTTGTGCAGTTTTGGTAGGAGGTAGAAATTGCGGGATCGGTGGGCAGGAGGGGGGAGGAGAACCCGTTTCTCCCTAGCGCTGATGAAGTGGTTGTTGTGAAGGTGGCGAACGAGTTGACGTAAGCGCGGGGCCACGATCGAGGAGGTCTCTCTATCGACCGGCTCGTAGAAATCGGTATTATAGAGCTGTCTGAGGGCCTCAGAGCGGTAGTGGGTGGCAGGCATGACAACCCAACGGCATGACAACCCAAGAGAGATTATTAAAGTTTAATCTATCATTGTCGCGAGTGAAGTTGTAAAATCACCTGTGTTTGTTAAAGCTGTAGCAATAACAGGAATTGTAAGAGCGCCAGAAGAAATGACAACAGTCAGAACGCCTAAAGAAACTGTTACAAATACTCCAATACCTTGTGTTACATTCTTAACTACAGACCATCTTTTTCTTAATTTATCATAATGTTCTAATCTTGATAATAGTAGCGACTTCTTATCTTCCATATGCCTGACTCTATCTTTGTGTTTTGCTATATCCATTTCATGTGTTAATGAAGGATATATAATGTATATTTAACTTCATCCGAAGAGGTTTCCATTTTTTAATAAATATTTTGAATACAAATGAGCGGGCTGTAATTTCGCTAACATTGTTGAATAAGTAACGATTTTAGGCTAAAATTGCTGATTTTAGTACGTAAATTGGTGATTTAGCTCAAAAAATAGCTGATTAGCGGGTAATTTAAAATTCGAAATTTTTTGAAAAATGGTCGTTTTCCAAAACGCTAAAATGAATAAATTTCATTTCAAATTGTTAATATTACACTCATTTTCATGAAAATTTCATCAATTTTGGGGAACCTAATTTTTTTGATTTTTTGTCTGTCCTGGAAAGGTCTTATCACCATTATTGACGTTTTCGTAACTTCATTACGGACCATCTTGCTTAACCGCAAAATCAACTTTATTTACAGTTATGAATTAAACGATGAAAGTCGGACTCACCATCAAGCCCATTCCAAATTGTAACAGACTGGATGCGGTACGTCTTCCGAAGGCTAATTGTAAATGACAAAACTCTCCCTTTGGTTGAACTTTCCTCCGAAGCAACGACGCACACGCTGCCTCTACTCTTGCCATCAGTGACACTTTCGGGAAATCCAAACTGAATAAAAGGGCCGACTTCAACCGGTTTGCCACGGGACACATCATTCCGATGAAGATGATGGGTTAGCGGCGAAGGAGGAGCTGAAATAAGAATTAGAGGTAATTTCTGATATGCTTTCAGATTGTCTGTTTCATACTTCACGGACCGATAAACCAAGAGTTTCAGGACTCTACATCATTATATCACATGACATGCGTGTTTGACTCAAAATTTAAAGCACGAAATAGGCGGAGATTGTCGAGATCGGTGAGAGAACAAGGGTGGTCCATTTGGGGGCTATTGTGTACATATTGGGCAGTCTGCGAACAACCGAAGGAGCATGGAATTTGCAAGCCGAACAGCCCCTGCGCAGTGGGTTGAGCTTCTTCCCGCGCATGAGCTTCTTGTTATTGTTAATATACAGATTGTCATCCAACATGAGTAAAACAGCAATTCTTAAGACGGTGTGCCTGAACAGGCGGTTTAATTTTCAAAAATTCCTAAAGGTTTTGACAACGGTTTCTGGTTTAGTTTTTCACGCTGATTCTAAATATCGATATAAGAAAATCTTTCATCGAGCCCTTTTCGAGAAAATGACGAAAATTCAAAATGGTGGACCATGAAACCTGTCACACAACATATTAACACGTGCGTGCTCCTGTTATGAAAGCGTGTGTTCACCTTATGTTGAAATCACGAAAGTATTACCAACATTATCAAAATGCAATCGACTAATCAAGTCAATCATCAGTGGTCTTAACTTTTAGCTTGTAAGATTATCATAATCTTTACTGCAATTGAATGTGGCTTCTATCGATAGAGTCACGGTCCATGAGGAGTAGCAGATATCTATGGATACTCCGTTCGTCTGTAGCGCTAGTAACAGTAACTGTTGTCTGATATCTATGCTATACGTGCTACTTGTATATCCATGAACTTGTTTAGTGAATATGTCCCGAATGCAGTTGCTGATTGTCATTATTGCCGGATATCTACGTGCTTCGATATGACTCATACCTTACTTGCAATCGTTACCAATAACAACAGGAATTAGAGGCTCGTCGTGTAATAATTGATTTTACAGCACATTGATATCTCTAACTTTGCATTCGTGAGTGAATCAGTCGTTTCATCTCATTTGTGTTCTGTCAAAGTAACGTCGCACATCGTTATCATGCCGAAGAGTATAAGAAGTCATTTCGATTCATTGAAATCTGTTTGTGTTATTTGTTTTTGCAAAGGTCGTGATTTACAAAATGTTTCAGAGAACGTCGAGAACATGATAAAGACAAATCTTTTTCAGAGCTATGACAGATTTAGTGATACACAGCCGAATGTTATCTGTTCATCGTGTCGGAAAAAACTTTCTTCGACTGATTTTGAAAATCTGTCAATATTTGATCGCGACAAGATTCGTGTTCCACGGAAAACTCGTGGTGCTGCAGCAGCTACTGACTTTTGTGATTGCACAATTTGCGATGTCGCGAGAACAACGATTAATTCCAAATCACCATCCCAAAAATCATCGAAAGGAAGACCGACATCTACGACGATTGACAACGACGATTCTCCTGAGAATTTGAAACTATGCGCACGTTGTTTCTGCCAGATTGGTAGAGGTAAGCCTCATGTGTGTTCGAAAACCAAGAAATTTACAAATTTGACAGGCCTAATGTCTTCCCAGTCTCCTGAAGACCCTGAGAAATTTTGTACATCCACAATAATTGCTGCTAAACTACACTGTAAATCACGAAAAGTTGACTTGCAAAAGGTAAAATCTGGATCTGTTTCCATCAGTTTGAATTCACCTCAACACCAGCTTACATCCAAAACTATACGTGATATGAACCTAAGTGGCAGACAGACTTCCCACTTAGCCAAAACTATTCGCCAGTCAAACCGGAGATCATCTGTCGAGCCATACATGCGCGAATACTTGAGAGATAATGATCACATATTGGACGATCATTTTCATTCCATTAGCCTTGATTTTATTGATTCACGAAATGAGCGTATACAAAGACCCGCAATTCTGTGTAAAAATGTACAGATCTTCATTGACGAGGTAATATCCAGAAGACAAGTGAACACAGATAATCTCATCAAAATTGGGATTGATGGAGGGAAAGGTTTCCTGAAAATTAATTTGCAAATTTTTGAAAACAACACATCCCAGGCGACAGCGTCATCAGTACATTCCAATGGAGTGAAAAGCATGTTTGTGATTGCAGTAGTGCCTGATTTACCGGAAAACTATGTCAACTTGAAGTATCTGTGGCACCATCTTGGACCTGACAATTTGACTTCAAATTTCATAATAGCAGCCGACATGAAAGTTTGCAATATGTTGTTGGGAATGATGAGCAGCGGAAGCTCACATCCATGCCCTTGGTGCGATGTCAATAAAAACGAATTGATAAATGCAGGCGAAAGCCGAACATGGAGAACACTTTCAAATCTATTTTGGCGCTATTATGATTCTGCCGAAGCAAAATCTCAGGCTAGAAAATATGGAAATGTAATCCATCCATCAATTATTCATGGAAACAGCAATGATCGTGTCTTGGAGACCATTCCACCTACAGAACTGCACCTTTTAACAGGATCGGTGTCGAAATTGGTGCACATTCTCGAAGATACATCACCTAGCATTGCAAACCGATACTTGAATCAATCACATGTACAAAAAGATCCTTATCACGGCGGCTCCCTCACCAGCAACAGTGCACGAAAACTCTTACAGAATGTTGACCAGCTGAGAGCAATTGCAACAATTGATGTTGTTTAACAACCTATTGTTTCGGCATTCAAAAGTCTAGACAATGTTGTTGCCAGTTGTTTCGGTAAACATTTGGATACAAAGTATTCCCAACATATTGAAAAGTTCAAGGATGTCCTCATTGTGCTTAACGCAAGCATATCCCCAAAACTGCACACAATAATACACCATGTACCGGAATTCTGTAGAACAAAAAATGAAAGCCTTGGCCGATACAGTGAACAAATTAGTGAGACTCTTCATGCAGATTTTGAATCTTTCTGGCTGAACCACAAAGTGAAAAGCTTACAAAATCCAAAATATGTCGATCAATTGTTGGCAGCGGTAAGGGCCTACAATGGTCGACATCTTTAGGTTTTTCTTGATAACTGGTTGGTTAACTGTTTATTTGTCAATGAATTTGTATAACATGATGCCGTATTTTTGAATTCTGGATATCAAATGGGAATGGAGGGCTATTTTTGCATATCTTAAAATGTATATAAATGCTCATATTTTATACGCGTGTCTCGAGACATTAGTTTCGATTTCAAGGTCCGCCATTTTGAACTTTTGTCATTTTCTCGAAAAGGGCTCGATGAAAGATTTTCTTATATCAATATTTAGAATCAGCGTAAAAAATTACACCAGAAACCGCCTCCAAAACCTTCAGGAATTTTTGAAAATTAAACCGCCTGTTCAGGCACACCGTGTTAAGTTGTAACGTCAGTCGTCTTGCAAGTTACAGAGCCTCAAACATCGCAAAATCCCATTTGTTTCTGTAGATCCATGTACTTTCGAGTTTCATATACTCATAGCACAAATAACATAATATTCAAACATGATCCAACATGAATCTGAAATCTCAAAATGAAATTTGTCATTTCTAAGATTATGATTGAACTTTTATGGTAGAATAGTTCATCATTGGGCAGAAATACGACATTTGTCTATACCGTTAGCTTGACCGATTTGCTGCTGTAGATAATGAAAACGTCATGACAACTGATGTTACTGTCGCAGCTGAACAAGCAGTCTCTCCTGATCGCAAACTAATATTTACAGAATTTATTGTAGGCGCAACACATTTTGATTCTTCATAAGATCTAGCAACATTTACACAGATCGGTGTCTGACCAGCAGTTGAAATTGTCATCAACAAACAACTATTGTCCATTGTAGTCACATCAACTTGCACAAAGCGTTAACGCTATCAGGACCGGGCGATTTTTATCGTTTTCAAAAGCTGTTCATAACAATTAAAGTATTTCTGCAATTTGTTTGGTCAAGCAGATCTATATGGTGCTATAAGCACAACATTCTACATCAATTTTAGTACCCTAAATAGCAACTTGAAATTTGAACGTAAATAATGTTTTATCATGCATCACTACATTTTTCTATTTTTGTGCCTCGTTCTAATGGCTTATTCGCTATAAAGACAATGTTATGAGACATCCCGAATGAAATCTTTCGAATGGTGATGCATAATTTGCACTATTCTATGGGTTTCATGTCGCAAAAACTCATTTCTTCAATATTATCTACATGCAGATAGATGTAGGCCTATACTATATATGCATATTACATACGCACGTACATTAAATGTACAATGTACAATGCAATCAAAGTCTGTCAAGCAATGCACAATTACATCACTGCAGAGAATGACAGAGAGACGATTCAAATTTGTTGGGAGTCAAAGTGTGTGGAGGGCTCGGAGTTCCAACCTTCAAAAATAACTACACAATTGTATTACAAGTCGATGCGTCGCCTATCAGGAAATAGAAAAGGCGAGAAGAAAAAGGGGAGCGAGTCTGTGACGCGCACGGCAAGGCCAGACACACGGAGACCTTGACATACATACGCAACACGCAAACTACAATCGCACCAAAAGGTCAGACAAACATTACGTCAAACCAAGCTACACTCAAACAAGGCAAGGAACAGAATTTGGACGGAAAAATGCAGAAAAGATAAGCATCAAACATGCACCTCAGAGATAAACTACAAACGATAAGCAAACACAAAACAAAATTAGATATTTCGAAGTTGCTCGAAACATCCTCCCGCCAACAATAGTTAGCACTCTAAGACGACAGACAGCTAACTTAGTTATAGGTCTGCGGACAGAGGTTTGGCCAATTTTTATTTTAGCGTTGCGGACTTGATCATCCATGCCTCTGTAAATTTCTTCAATTTTGCCAAGTGTCCATATTTCTCTAAGAGGATTACAATCGGCAGTTACTACGATATCCCCGACACGAACTTCTCGATTTACTTCTTTCTTGGGAATAGCATAGGTAAAACATCACGCGACCATTTTCTCCAGAAACTATCCGCTATTTGGGTCAAACCACGAGTTGGTTGCACCGAAGTAAAATTTCAAATCAGTTTTTGACGAATTGTGCCGATGACCATGATATGATATATAGTCTAAAGTTCAGACCCATGCTATCTAAAGAGCTTAAATGTGTCTGTATAGATGACAAAGGGTAGTCTAAAAACTATTATATAAGTTTCAATTATGCCCCTATTTTATGAGCTGTGTGCTTCAATGCATTTTGTACATGAAAATGACAATATTAAGTTGAAAAATCGTTTATGATGCTAGATGATTTCACGTTAGTCAATGTATCTGAAAGACAACTTTCTGTCAAAGTTAGTTATGACTCTTGAGAAAATATTGAATTTCTATATTAGAATGTCCAAAATATAGAATGTACCGAAAATATAGAATAAGTTTTTTCCGTCGGAGACAAGAATGACTAGCCAGTTTATGCTACCAAAGATTATCGACTTTCCATGAATGTTAATCACTGTGATAATCAACTAAGTTATTCTAAATCCAATTCCTTGTAGATAATAAATTCAAATTCTGTTGCGAGCGTTACCATGACATACACTTAGTGAATTTAATCTCGATCTCGAATATCAATCTCGAGAATCAGTATTTATCAAATACCGACATCTCGAGATCTCTAATTTGATATTACAAGCAGGCCCATATCAGATTGTGCCAATTATTCAGAAAGTGTAATTAATTACAGACAACCGCAATTTACTGTACAGTAGTCTAATTGTTGGCCTAATTGCAATTATCTAGTTTTATCTATTATTGAAATTAAGATAGCAGTACCAATCTGAAGTATGTTTGTCATTCATCTTACATTATGCTTAACTTCTGTGTTATGATTCCGTGAGAAATAAAATGTTTGATGTGCTGCTTCTAAACTAGTCGTTCAAGGAAAGGCTAGAAAGGCCCCGCCGGAAGCAAGGAGCTGGCTCGTCCAAGAAGAAGGTCGTTGGGACATAGGTATTTTCCGTCGTTGGGTTCATTGTACCGAGCGGACGATGATTGATTATGTTTGCACATTCTAGCAATACACTGTGAACCAGCACCTCCTAAAGCGAGCTGAATCACCTAAAGCAAGACACTATTCGTAACTAATAAAAAAAATCCTAAAGCATGCGCCTTTTAGAAGGCTAGTCTTTCACCTCCTAAAACATTCTTTCAATGCCATATTCTACTTTTCCCTTATGACAATGCATACTACTATCTTTATTCAGCAATAGACGGGTTACGCATTGAGATTTATTGCAGACAAAGCTCTCATTATATTCATTCGATATTTGTCTCTTGCTTATACAAACAACCCTCTAAAGAAATAAGAACCCTTTAACCCTGTAGTACTGTTTTGCAAGAGAACATGAGATTTGTGTTGTACAATTCGAATACATAATACAAACTTTACTCAAATTCACTTGAAAGTTATAAAATTGACAGCCGGTAACAAAATGAATACAATTACAGGTCTATTGATGTATCAGATACAACGAAATCTCATGAACTTCATGTACAATGAAAATTTTGGCCTGACCACGCAATTTTCGATGACAAAAATACAAATGCTATATAATATAATCAGTGTCAGGACAGTGAAAAATATCAGAAACAAGCAGGATTTTATTACAGAATTATGTGGATAAAAGCATATGTGAAATCGTAGATCAACAGTAGCAATAAAGATAAAGTAACAAATAGAGTCTCAAGATACGAATATCGAATAACAATCAAGTGCTATATATGCAAATCAATCTCTATTTTTGTTCAATTAAATTACGATCTAAACTAACAGATATTGCAGCTCTAAAACAATATGGAAAACATCAAGGAATTAAAATAGAAATATAGAAACTAAAGAACTCAAAATAATTTATGGCACCAAAAAAAAAATTCACAGATTCTTGCACTGATCTTGGTGAAGATGAGACCGACATGAAGAAGTTCTTCCAGCAGTTTCTACGGTGGCCAAGTACTGTCGATTGCGTTGGAGATTATACGTTAGAAACAAGACTGCATGTACGTGATGGTATAGATGCTCAATCCGTCAAAGCACATATTTAATTTTTGGACTCCATATATTAGTATTCACTGATATTTCAGTCGGAGTGATTGCTGAAAAGAAAGAGGAATTTTAGTTACAAACTATGGAGTGAAGGGAAAGAGATAATTAACTTTAAGAGACACGAACGTCAGATCTACATGTTACATGCAGCAGGCTCAACAAATTTTGATTTCTTCAAAAATTCGAAGTTTTTGATTTGACAGATAATTGAAAAAAATAGAATTTCTTATAAACATGCATACACAGAGCAGGTCGTATTTTTTAATTATTTTTATTACGCTATCTATTTTGATATACCCCTGCAAAATACCATTTATCAATGTTGAATTGAATGCATGCACATGTACTTTGATAAAATGTTTGAAAGATCTTGTTGCAAAAAATTGGCTCCTTTCTTAGTTATTCGATGTTCTACAGATTATGGAAATTCACGAGTTTCAGATCTCCAAAAAATAGCACATATTATGCTAATAATCCATATTCACAAGTACTAATTTTAGTTTGAAAGTTCTAATGCGATACTACACATGTTTATTTTTGATTCTCCCACTTCAGGCAGAATACACTGTCCTGCAAACTGCCATGTGTCGACAACAAGTAGGCGTACTTCTTAATCAGATGAAAACAATATGAGCGTCACAGGTCTCTACCAAACATGCATGAGCTAAGTTGACTTCAGAAATAATAACTGGCATGGTTTATACGGCCCATGATCGTCGTTAGAAATTTAATAAAAATGAAAAAATGGAATATCTCCTTTTCTACGGTGATCTGAAAGCCATCGCGAAGGCGTCTGAAACTGTTCAACGTTAGTGGTTTTGGTTCTATGTGAGTATAGTTCGTCTGAGGAAACAGGAATGATATGCTGATCATGAAATGATTTTATGAGAAAGAATAAAAAGTTCCATTCAATAAGCATACATTTTCTTGCTTTCAGAAATACCCTATCATGTATTTTTACAGAATAGGAATATTCTATATTAGTTAATCAATATTTCTCTTTTTGTGTTGATGACTGTTTAGTCTTTCCTATTTGTGATGGAGTATATTTTGTGCCTTGATATCATGCTACGTTGAGAACTTAATAATGGTGACTAATATGAATAGAGTATGAAAGAGACTTTCATTGCTAAAATGGATTTACTTTTTTCCAAGTAGCCAACAAGATGGACTGAATATTTATAAAAAGTCGAGCACTTAACGCCGTGAATAGAAAATACGTTTTGCATCCAATACTGTCTGGACATTGTAGAAAAACCGCAGATATTTGAATACGGAAGAAGGATAATTATTGGCAGAAGATTCTATACAGAAGTACAGAGGTTTTAATTTGTCAGTAGTCTGTTGGCCCTAGTTCAACATCCGGAATTTTATATATTTTGATGAATATTTGTTAAGCGAATTTACAACTATAAGGCAGAAGAATTTTAATAGATTAGATAAAAACTTTTAAAAGATTGATTGCGAAATGTGAAGCACATGTTTACAAAAATATGTTTCTTCTTAAATGTCCGAATCAGGTAGGACAGAAGACAATTATTCTACTACATAATGGACGCTTCATGGAATGTCCTTCAGTGTCGTCTATACTGTATTTTCTAGAATATTATCTGACTATAGATTATCATGACAGTTGGTGATAAATGCTTGCATTAGCAGGTTACATTCAACTCATCTATGCCTCCAATAAGCTAAATGCAGAATTGATTGTTGTATTTCTACTAAAATTCATTGAAATAAACTAATTTTCAAATATTCTGAAAATAATTGAGCACACATCCCGAGTGATTATTTTCTAGAGATTTTACGATTTTCTACTGCCTTTCAAAATCGCTACAGATATTTGATTTGGCAGTAAACTTTCTATGGTTTTTAGAGACATTTGCATGAGCTAAGAATGCCTACTGCTATTCTAGAGAATTCTTACTGGCATTCATGGCATCCATAGAATGTTTAGCAGGCAAATATATCTGTAAATGTTTGCTGGAGACACGTGTCTCTAAACATTTATCGACGATAGACATAACATCTGCAAGAACGTTGAACTCAAACATTTTTGTATAATACAGCAATTCTTTTGCTGTAATATACAAAAGAAAGATATTTGTATATAAATCTCGTATTATTACCATCTAATGTATTCATAGGAATATATACATTTAATACAATTTGATACGCAATTACAAAATTCTATCTTATCAAATATATTGTTATGTTTATATATTTGATATATTGATATTATGTCTACATCACATTTAATACTTATTATATTAGATATCACATCAATAAATGAATGCGATATGTAAATGTGCATGTATTATATTCATTTATTACTTGCTTTACACCTGTAAAAAGAACATTTGGTTTTATACATGCGTCCCTTCTCTTGCTACTTCGTCTCCTCTCAATGATTCGCTTTTTGATGGAGTGTCACAATGCACGAGGGCACAGAACTAAGTCCTTCTAGTCTCTTCTTATCTCTCTTTCTCTCTCCGGAAACTCCGGGTTCTCCTCGAACTGTTTGTTTTTGATCGGGCCATAGTGCGCGAAGCACAGGGGAACAAGCTTCCTCTTTTTTTTCTCTCTCTACTCTCTCACAAAACCAACACACACACACTATCTCTCTCATCTTATCTCCATCTCTCCATTCAACTTCTTTTATTTTCTTTTCTCCATTTGAAAGCTGATTTTCTGATTTGAATGTATCTTAGCTGGAATATTCAAGGTCACAATATGCGGATCAGTTGTTCCCCTATTTGCAAGACTATGGATGACTAAAGGACGTAATGTATATACCGGTATCCGTCACAATTTTCCTCTGCACACATCTCCTCTCCCTACCTGTGGAATAAACAACCGTCGATCGACTGCCTGTTGATGACTAATGAATTGCCCTCATAACGACCTTCGGTCCATGAGTTCACATGACAAAAGAGGAGAATGCGAGCGGACAGACTGTGTATGCTATATCAACTAGGCGTCATCAATTGCACAGTCATTCCTCTCAGTGCATCGTGCGTGTTTCAGTTCATGCCCAGCAGCGTCAATGCATGTCGTTCTACTGTCTTATACTTGTGGATTTACAAAATACTTTTTAACTGCGCCCTCAAGTCAGTCATTTGTGCTTTGGACATTCAGAGGATTCTGTCGTACAATTCCGGACATTTCACAACCATTTTCCAGGATTACGCCGACGCATCTTTTCATTCTGGAAATAATTCCCGATCTTCTCTTTTCCTGACATTGTACACCAAGCGGGTCACTCCTTTGTATTTGCCTTTGAGGTTATGCAAAAGATAGAAAATCAATAAGGTAAAACCACAGCGCTTCGTGTCACAGACACATCAAGGGGTGGAACCTTGCAGTGCGAATGTTTACTGCACGGTCCCACCTGACACGAAGCGCTGTGGTTTTAACCTTGTTGGATTTCTATCTTGCACATAACCCTCAAATAAAAGGCAAATACAAACGAGAGACCAGCTTGTTTTTAGCACAATTGCCAGGAAAATTGAACTACCCTCCTGTTCTTAACCTTCAACATCATCTTCATCTATACACGTTTTTGATTCGCATCATTCTGACTCAACTACCTAATATATCTTTTCACTGCTTTCGCTGAAAACCATTAAACAAGTGATTGATTATATTGCTGAAAAAGTCATTTGAAGTGAAATTATATTGTAATCAAATATTCGATCCACACACCGCTACAGTCTCGAACAAATAATCGAATAATACAAGTTGAATCTCTGAAGGAGGATTGAGAGAAAATGGAAAACATATGGTTTGTGAGTTTTATTATTATTTTTAGTGTACTGTTCAATACCTCAAATTCGGTAGTTTTGAATCCTGGTGGATGATTTAATGTATCCACAGGACTTAAAATTACGCTTGCTTGAGGTTCGATCGGCATTTATATTATTCCTAATTAATCGCAAAATATCGTGAAAACTGTTGCTTGTCTGAATGCGTTTATAAATTGATGTCTGTAGGCCTTTTTGGCAGTAGACGATTGATGTCTGTAGGTCCTTTTGGCAGTAGAAAATTAATGCTTTTTGCAGTAGACAATGCGCGATAATTCTACTGCGAAATTTTATGGGATTTCCATAGAAAATGATCACTAGGGATAAATAAAACAGATGTACATCAAAGCATTTAGAACCTTGCATTGAATCCTAAGCTTCATATGCCAATTCAATTAACCCTTCACATGCGTGTATCTACTATTTTTCTACCCTCGTTCGGAAACCTTATTGGACACACCACTTACAACAGTGAGCACTTTGAGCAGTTTCTATGAGTACGCATTTGCCTCTCAGAGGCTATGCGGAGAACAGATATCGCCAATGAATGCATGAAATTGACAAATACAATGTATGCCTACCTTGAAAATGTACAGCTTTTTGAAATTTATGATTTGCATTATCCGCAAAAAGTAATTTAGTCCCGTTATGAAAGGTGCCGTTTTAACTACGGAATTCTTAGACTCGATTTACATTAGTGCTATACAACATGCATGTATTACAACTCTTTCAAACAGGCTATCAGAGCAACAGGAAACTTACCTCATTTTTCAGAGCTGCCGTTAGTTGATCAACCAGATTGATTAGTATATCAGTCACGATTGATTGTCACGAAAAAATGTAGAATGCAGATTTTTGGCCATTTGGTTTCAAGTCTTATTATATTTCTTTTCCATTTATCCCGTATTTCGATCGACGTTGATGGGAAAGATGTAGTCTCCTGGCATGACATCATGATGCCCATATATTTGCAATTTGCAACTGCACAACTTCAACAGCTGATTTCAGTAAACAATTTAATTGCAATATCACTGACAGAAAGTCAACTTGCCACTCGAAGTCAAAGCCAGCTACATAGCCTCGGAGAGATGAAGCGGAGAAATGATCACGTTACATACAGCAAACGTGAACTTATGATGTCCTCAATAGCAGCTATTGTAATGCGACAGCGTTCCTGCTGTCTGGCAAGCAGTGACTCACGCTCTCCTCTATGCAGCTGTTTACGTCTAAGGGTTATTGTTCTCTTCAGTATGCCAACCTACTAATTCAAAATAGCCTTCTGAAATTTTAGTGTGTGGCGCTTTAGGATGTAGGTTTATTCGATTTTAGGAGGTGCCAGATTACAGTGTATCTGTAT
>CAJQUW010000789.1:0-14793 GCA_907163375.1 Prostheceraeus crozeri
CCGTAAGATGGGGTAACTCTGCCATAGTTTTTGATCGTATGATGCTCATATTCTTTCCTGTTGCATACTTATTTTATTTAAGAGTGACGCTTAGACCAATTGTGTCGTCCACTTTGCGAATTAAACACTCTTGATTAATTCTGGATAGCTATTCAAGCACATATTTAGGTCATGAAATAGGCTAGTGACTTCTCAGAATATGGGGTAACTCTGCCACTACATTTAAATAATTTATAAAATACAATTAAAAGTCTTCTTTTCTGATAACTATAATTGATCAATGTGTCTATGAAGTTTCACAAAGTCCCTTAGAAATGTAAGTTGATGAGTTTTGTTGCAGACGGTTATATTATTTGGTTAAATTGTCTATAATAATGAGACAAAGAAGAACATAGGCCTATTCCAAAGCAGTTCTGTATTAGTACAAATTCAATCAAAGTAATTGTTCAATTTTCGAGTACAAAAATTCCGCTCTATTTGCAGCTACCGCAAACAAAATAAACGTCATCCGCAGTACCATTTCAAACATTCAAGACACTGCACCCAATCCGGTCCTTCAAAACATCTCCACAAAACGAAGCAATGGGCACATGAAGAGCCATCATCATCATCGAATTCGTCATAAGATTAGTCGTGTCGACTAGAAGTTGGTTCATCTCGCACTCCGGATGAAGTCGCTCCTTCATTTACTGAAATGGTTGTTGTAATATCATTACTCGGTTGTATCTTCCTTCCACGCTTGATTTTAGGCTTCTCAGTCGTTCCCCAACCTCGATTTTCTTTCAATAGGTCAAGAACACTTTCATTGAGCACCTTCACCATTTCACTGGATTCAGTCTGACCGGGAAGTCTGCTCAACACCGCACGTTCATCAAATGGTACGAGACCAGTTGCTCTGAATGCTGATTGAAGATTCTTCTGTGCGTTGATTGTGGATTGCGACCACAACCTATGGAGAAGTGTAGGAAAATGTTCTTTGGGAATACTGCCGATTCTGCGACTCTCAATGCGCCATTGGTCCAAAATTCGTCGCCAAATTGCTTTGAACGGCCGAAATCATCCCACATCCAAAGGTTGAGTAAGATGCGTACTATTGGGAGGAAGTGAAGCAAAGTACACATTATGTTCTTCTGCGAGTTCAATAACGTCGGGCAAAAAATGACAGGCTAAATTGTCGCCTATCAGAACTTTGACTTTTCCATCTAGAGAAGGTCTCTTCTTCACGAATTCTAGGAATCCACATTTGAACCAACGAGCAAATGTCCTTGAATCAAACCAGCCGCATTGCGTGGAATCATGCAGGGTATCTGAAGGACCTCCGCTGCACCAGTTCTCATATTTGTCGCGCGATAAACGACCATTGGTGGAAGCAACGTTCCATCTCCACAACCACAAACCATTATAGAGACCGATGTATTGGAGTGTTCTTTCACACGCTCTACACGGCGAGTTCCTCTCCTTACGAGTACATTCTTCGACCCATGATCATCAGAAAGGTTAGTCTCGTTGTAGTTGAATATCTGACTTGGCATTATGTTCTCCATAACATTAGATAAATTGGAAAAATGCTCTTTGATCTCCTCTGGATCGACTCGAGAGCGGGCTCTTTTGATGTTACTGGCTCTCCGAAACACAATGCTATGACGAGTCATGAATGACCAAACCCAGTCTATACCTGGTAGATTGTTCTGGAATCTTGATTCCACTCGTCCAGACTTGTCTAAGAAAGATTTGACGATAATTCTCAAGTCGATGACAGATAGGGGATAACCCCAATCAGCGAGTTTGTTGGATGGTTTTACCCGCGACTTCTCTTCGGAACAGCATCTAAAACCGATGGTCGACCTCACCTTTGTTGGTGTCTTCCAAATCCTAACCGGGGGAACCTAATGTTCGCCTCGAAACATTGTTATCTGCTGCGGACTGCTTGATGCTTTTTGAGCCATCTTCTACCTCTTGCATAGCTTTGCTCATTTGTTCGTCACTCCACGGTAGATATGGACGACCACCATCTTTTCGTACGTAGTTACGCGGCATGATCGATGAAATGACTGTTCACAGTTAGGGAACATCATCGATAGCAGACGAGTGAAAGTTGAGAGTTGAGCAGCCAATCAGAGATCAGCAGTCAACAAAAATAGTGACAGCGTTACCTATTGTTGCTGAGAGTTACAATAAAGTGGCAGTGTTACCCCATTGTGGCAGAGTTACCCCATTTTACGGTACTCGAATTTAATTTTTGACGAGATGCATAAATGTCTCGATGTTAGATCACCTCCACGTGACGAGGACACAAATCAAGTATCGAATATGATGATATCTAAATTAAATGAAGAGTCCGATGCATATAGGCCTATTTATTCAAGCAGAAAGCATATTCTGCATTATATTCCGGGCTAAGTTGCAAGAAGTGTCGGCAAACAATGCGCAGAATACAATCGCCTTCTTGTTTCTGATTTTGAAGCTCCATTTCCACTGTTTGATGCCGTAGATAAAATTGTCACACAGTATCAAGATGCAGTCAACAGCGGATAATGCGTCGTCTGAGTCATTTTTGCATTGCATTTCTTTGAACTATTGGTGTATTTTTTGATGAAATGAAAAATAGCCAGATGCTGCTCTCTGAGATTTTGGCCCTCGATAGGCATCGAGATGTATTTTGTGAAACTTCTAGAACGAGTGATTTACTGACGAATCGATAAATGAAGTAATTTCAGGGGCTATTTTTGTGTTTAAGGGATATGACGCTTATCGCTGAGAGTTTTTTCATGTTATTTTACTCGTGTAGCAAAGAATCCTCTCCATGTGAATCTTCAGAAAGCAAGCATAGAAAGAAGAGGAAAATCACTGCAAAATAAATAAAAGTGGGGTATGCGTCGGCATTTTTTTACTTTCTCTTGCACATCTTATCTTCGATAAAGTTTGATGAAGCAGAAATTGTTTTTGACTACTTGATTTTTTGGTTATAATAGACCTCCAGTGGTATTGCCTGGATATCTGCGGATCAGTCCATAGATTTCTAGCTGTCTATGGTTCCTATGCTACCAAACCGATGAAATGCTTGCCTATCAAGAGTTAATTTCCCTTCATCTGGTAGCTGGGTTTTACTGTTTGCTTTAATTTGGTAATTAGCTGTAATCAACAATTGTTATTTGGTTGGAATAATGCGAGGTTTTTGGAAAATCAAAATTTTGGGGTGGGAAAATACCTCAGAATTAAACACCATTTTCAGCCAGCGGGATGTTGGAAACAAAACTATTCTAAATCATTTCAAAATTCTAATCAAAATTTTGATTATAGGTGGTACTCATTGTCGAGAAATGCACTCCCTTTGGAATTTCTGCAGATCCGTAATTGAAAAGGTAAAGAAAAAACAGCTTTTACTTCGACGTTTCGGGTCCAGACCCTTCTTCATAGCAGTATAAAACTGAACTGAAAGGAGATACAGTCGGGAATTGTTCCAAATGTGAGATGCTGCATTTATGCATGCAGTTTTGAAGAAATTACAATGGAATTGACTGATCCTGATTGTAATGCAGAAGGAAATGATGTTATAATCAGGGACCCTAGGATTCTGCGCTCAAAATTTCGATATTCTGCGCCCGATTTTCGCAAATTCTGCGTTTTTCTGCGATCTAACTTTTTGTGGTCCTATTTCTTAAAATAACAACTAGTAAGGTTCGTATAATTCGTATTATAGATTATTATTAGGCCATCCTAGGTATACTAACTACATATTGAAATAAACTTGTCCATCGTTTTCTGCCATTTTCTGCGATTGATATGCGGCCTTCGCAGAAATCCTAAGGTCCCTGGTTCTAATACAGATCGTCCGTGGTCTCTGGACAGCCTCTTGAAGAAGGTAATATTTGTCAAATTGGCAACATCGATGGACTTGCTATTGGCTTTATGCTCAACCTCAAGAGTATTTTCTTAAGTGTCATCATATCACAGGCAACCTGGCACTGACAGAGCAAAATAACCAGAATCAAAGACAATGATTTCAATTACCTTTGAAAGATGTAAATGGATCCACATCACTATTAAGATTCAAGAATAGAAAAATTAATTTAGTGAATCAAGAAATGATGCCGGTGAAAATTGAATCAAAAACTTGAATTTTCAGCCAAGAAATTGCGAATAATTTCGCAACTTTTTCATGAAGACTTCCATTATAATGCCGTTCATTAGATTTCCTTGATAATCAGCTTGATTTCCGCTTTGTTAGGATGCTTATTAGCAAATATTCATTCCATTTGATATCCAACTTGCTTCATACTACTTATAGAGGAGAGTCATCTTGGTAGTATATAAATTGGCGAAATTTTTACTTTTTTCAAAATTGCTCAAATAATTTTTTGGACCACGGGAACGTAATCTCCGCAAAATTGAATTTTTTGATACAAAATTTTCACTGTATACAGATCCTTTTTTGAGTCGACACTCTCCCTATATCATAGAAGTGGGTAATAGTACACTAGAATGGAAGTTTGATATCTTGCCTATGTATTCGCCTCATGTGCTATGCCCCTAATGCAATTAGGCGGTCGATTATAATTGAGTAAAATACGCTTAGATATCCATATTCAACATGTATATTTTGAACTGCAATATCTTTCTCAGGTAATCTACTGCAGTAGATTACCTGGGAGTAGATTACCTGTAATGTGTTATAACACACTTTAACGATTGAAACAGTACTTATGATTGAAAACTAAGTTCTGACTCAACGAAGCGAAAAGAAAATTAGCTCTTAAATCGCTCCATGAGAGCTAGAGGATGTGCCAGATTCAAAAAATTGAAGACGGAATTGTCTTAGAACTTCTAAAACCACTAATACACTCTTACAGATAACTAATAAATTAAATTAATTAAGTTACGAGATGAGTCTGAGCTTAGTTTCCAACCCAATACCAAATAAATTAGAGTAACACATCATAAAGTTGCAATTGTTTAAAAGTACATCCATAAAAATTGATGAGACTTGTTTTCTCGTGTGTTTGTGTTGTTTGTAGATACAAACATTGTTTGTTGTAAGCTTCCATATGATCCATGTTTTTACTTAAATACAAGCTCTTTCGAAATATCTTTCTCGAATACCTCGGCTATGAATGTAGGACTACTATTCTGCTTTTTCATTGATATTCGACCTGTTTTGAGTGCTGCAACCTCACCATTGGATTATGCCGCCTTGTACAAGTCGAGTCTTAAGGCAGTGCGTCGTGTAAAGAAGTGTTCGTAAACGAATTCGCCGTCATCTTGCCAATATTTTTCATCAAACGTTTTAGTGGTATTTTCAATTTTATGAATCCCCATTGTGCAGCGTTTGTACCAAACAGCTCCTTTTATTTGATGTTTCTGTATGGGGCGTTCAGATAAAATGCTTTGCACGCACATCTGGTCTATGTCGAATGTTACTCTTTATATAATTTGATCACACATCGATCTGGGTTGAGTCCGTTTGTTCTGATAAACTCGAGTCTCCTTTTGGGGGTCCCATTCTGGCATCATTTTAATCCATAAACGCTTGTTTTTTTTGACATTCTTTCTACGTATTTCAAATATTCTTCATCATCACTGTCTTTTACAAAAGAATTAATTGAGATTCGTCTCCAAATTCCATATCATGATGTTCTTTAGCCGCTCTAAGGCTCAAATGAACTCCCAAAATGATAAATAAGTGTGTGGATTAAGCTGATCTGGATTTGAAATTCCAAAAACTACCATATTTCCCACAAATTCGTTCTTCTTGTTCTAGATCAATTGGCAATGCTCTTTTCTTTGGTTTTACGTTACCGCGTTGGAGCTGTATTTTTTCATCTGAGCATCAAGGGAATCACGAGCACTTTGTGAAAATCAATGTCCGTAAAAATAGAAATTTTCCATTTCCATTTCTGTATTGATGAAATAATAGCTGTAGCATCGCACCAATGCCTTATTCAACGGATTCTGGAGGAAATTACATAATCTCCATCAACCTTTCTGACCTCAGCGATGAAGTACTTCAAACAGTGATTGATGATCGTTTTTGGTGTAAATTCTTTCACATTTTTATATACTTTCAAAACATTTATCGTCAATTCTTATTTTCCAGTGGTCATGCCAGGTGACAAAATAGCTTTGAATGCCATATCATCTTATTCCAAGTACTTTTTGGTTTGTATTCTTTATTAATCGATATCAGAATTAACTTCTTCCTCTGACATGTGTTTTCGTTTACAAATCTCGGACGTCATTAAAAACTCCCTATGTCATTGATTAGTCAAAAGTGAAGAAAGGAAGTGCTTGCTTAGATAATTAAGCTGTTTCAAAAATTCATGAATTCAAATATGAAATATATCCATGGAGTCATGAGATATCATTCAGCGAACACATAGTATTATTACACTGACTTCTATGTATCACACAGCTCAAATCTACTCATATGATGCTATGGTATTATCCTCGCCTTCGGCTCGGAGAATACCGTAGCATCATATTCGTAGATTCTGACCGTGTAATACATCGAAGTCAGTGTAATAATATTACGTACAATAATGGCACATGGAAAAATCTATGGTTTGTAGATCAGATTCGATCTAAAACATTGTATCATAGTCAAACTATTGGCCAAGTTGGTTGTGGAAGTTGCTGACAGCAAATTGCAGGATTTTCATGAAGAGAATTGCAAGTGAGATGGTGGCATTGTTTCATGTGAATTAGCGCACTATTCCATGGATTAATATGCTGCGTCTATTTGTAGCAGTTATTGACAACTATTTTCCAATTTTTCAATATTGGAATGCGAATTAAAAATTGGTTCACAAAGTCATAATTGAAAGTGGTCGGTGTACTGGTTGTAAGAACATCTGAAGAATTCACACATGAAAGTCTGTTTATTGTATAATTTCTTCTTCAAGCGGCTAAGAAACGTGGCGCTTTTCTGGAATAAAACCACGGAAAGTTTCTTTACCGACAATCATTTCTCAAATAAATGAAATGTCATTTTCTTATAACATAATGTGCCCAGTTTTGGTAACGATAGAAAAGTTATTTCATTGCGCCTCATTTAATTTGACCAAATTGTACAATTTCAAATACTCTCGTCTTCATCTTCAGTGGCTTATATAGTAAAACGGAACAAGTCAAGACAATAAAAAGAGTTTAGGTCTATAATTCACAACTTTAAAAACAATGGAAAAGAGCTGGTATTATTGTTTAATAGGATATATGTGTCATAAGCAGCTATGAAGACTGATTCTGCAATGCGAATTTTGTTCGTACGGGCGATGACGGAGAATGATTGTTCAAAGTTCACATGATTGTGTAACGTTATTTCAGATGGTATAGGGCGACCTGACAAGTGCTCTCGAATACAAGTGCTCTCGAAATGAAATGTCGTTGGAACTTTTCAATTAATCATTGAATGACACATGTGATATTTTAGAAGCTGATATTCAAATGCATGTAGAGATTTTGAAAATTATTTTAATTTAGTGAACAGGGGAGCCCTTTAAAGTAAAATGAATACTCTAAGATTTCTTGGCCTCTGATTTCAAGATGGAGTTATGCATGTTCTGTAAATCGACATTACAAGTTGCATGAGAGTCTGATTAAACACAGAACGTTTAAAAAGATTTCCTTCTTTGTTATCCTGTCGGCGCAGCATTTTGTAAATTCACTATTGCTTTTGAGTACATGGTTTTTGGACAATGGCCAACAATCCATGTCAAGAATTGGCCTGATAAATATAAATGCCAATCAAACCTATATATGACCTATATATCCCTAATCTATGGATAAAGGTAGGGAGCTGATCGATGAAAGATTTCCAAAAGAATTTATACTAGAGGGATTAGTACTCATCTTGAAAAACACGAACTCTTGCTTAAAGTAGGCAATGATGAAAGAAGCAAAACTAAAGCAGGAGAGCTAATGAATAAGAGAAGATTGCTTTATGCATCAGGATGCTTTCCGATTTTTTGATAGTGCTCCTCAGACTTCTTTTTATAAGGTCCTTCAAATGACTTTGCTTAATGATGTTTTTTGCACTTAACATCTTTTTTAACTTCTGAACCACCCGACAGCATGTATTCTATGAGGTAGGCCTATCTGGACTGTATGAGGCCAATTTCAAGCAATAAATGCTTTGCCTGTTATTAAATGGTCGCAACATAGGCACCTTGATTGACCACACTTTGCTACACCCCCGTTAAAACTGTTCATCTGCAATCAGGTTTTCAAATCAAGTTGAAAATGATTGAAGATGCAATCTCTAAAGCAAAATCTTTTACTAACTCAGCTGAAGTACAAGACAATGATACAAAATCATTCCATATGTTCAAACCTATAATCCTAACAATCCTACCTTTTTCAAAGATGTGATCTCTCCATTTTTCAAGTCTGAGGCCTTCCGACCCATTTAAAGAATATCGCATTAGACCTTCCTATCGACAGCCATGATATCGAAAAATAATCGAACAGTTTTAACGGGTGTAGCAAAGTGTGGTCAATCAAGGTGCCTATGTTGCGACCATTTAATAACATGCAAAGCATTTAATTACAAGTTTGGAAATGAAGAACGAACTTTTAACATCAAACACAACATGACACAACTCGAAAGACGTCATCTATGTCATGGAATGCAGGGGTTGCCGTCCTTCTTATACGATTGATTCCAAACGGGGAGACACTGTACGGGCGAGGGACCAAGATGTTTATCGGCAACAGGTAAAGAATGGAAAAATATCGTGGTTTTGCATGTTAGTCATCTTTATTCATGTGTGTTCCAAAAACTATGTCCCACTTTTACCCATTGTGCCGGAATAATTTGTCGAAGATTTTTATCTGTCATCGTGTTTATTTAGGTCTGTCAAATATGTTAAATAGTGGGGTTTGAGCCTAGGAGTAATTGCTGAAAAAATTGAGCAATTTTTTTCTGTGGTAGAAAAATCGACCTTTCGGCACTTGCATACTAAATTCAGCTACATTCAGCTACATTCAGCTACATATTAAATTCAGCTTATGATGCAATTACTGGTGTTATAGTTACCTATTATTCAATATTCAAAATGATAACCACATCTAGAAGCTCTGAAATTAGTCATCTGTTTGCAAAACATGCACTAGACACATGTGAACACTTGCAGATTTTTGTCTTTCATACAACGTAATCTGCGAAAAATCACACTACAGTGTATATCCCCCCCCCCCCCCCCCCCCGCCCCCCCACCCCCCCCCCCCCCCCCCCCCCCCCCCCCCCTCCCCCTCCCCCCCAACCCCCCCCCCCCCCCCCCCCCCCCGCACCCCCACCCCCCCCCCCCCCCCCCCCACCCCCGCCGCCGCCCCGCACCCCACCCCCCCCCCTCCCCCCCCCCCCCCCCACCGTAACATACTAGAATTTGTATACGACATTCTGTCTCTACTGTATTATGAAATACTTAAAGCACTTGGGACATTAGAGAATTTTTTCACATCTCAAATCTGTACGCCCACTGCAAACACGGCATCTCCACTCGGTAGACGGGCGGATTTTTGACAGGCCAGGTGATTACGGCCATCATGTCGCAGAGGTGTGAAATATTTCTGGGAAAGGAGGGATAGTTTCCAACACTGCGTCCTTGTTTTCCATGATTTGAAGTAAGTGAAATAACAAACACTAACGTGATAATCCAACAAGGATATATTTTTGTCTTTCACGTCTTGATAGATTCTCCATGAAGTTCACCAGCAGGTGCATTGCAAATCACGAAATAATTGCGATATTACCATTTCGGGAGCTTGATGTGATTCGTAAATTGTTTTATACACTGATCGGCGAGATCACCACACCCATTTTGTCGTTGGTATTGAGATCACATGAGGAATGGGCAGAGTCACGTTATTTTCTTTTTTATCGGCTCGTCATAGCTTTCAGTCGATTCGCAAAGAGCGTATTGGAAACCACTGTGACTTAAGATGTTAAGTAGGGTTTGAGTTACCAAAAGGACTCCACGCTTTTTGTATTTCTTCTTAGGATTTCTTGTTCTGGCGGGCTTGAAGAAGGTGATAGTCTGTCGAAGGTAACAAAATCGTCGGACATATTCTTATGGACGTGTCCATTTGATGTGGATTTTAAACTCTTTTTGCGTTTTGTTCAAATTTTTGTATTTCGTTGTTTATCTTTTAAAAACCGACCTTTTTTCCCTGCTTATTTAGCTCATACTACAATTATTTGATGGAAGTCGCCGTCATCCTCAAAAAAGCTAGTTTCTGCAAACTCAGTTAATGTAGACGTTCACGTCGTTGTGTTTATTCCTGCAGTCTGTAAGGAAAGTGACATGATCTGAATATCGACTTCGTTTTGTTCAAACTATATTATCCAGATTTTTTTTTGGATTTTGATTTAATACCACTTATATATTGTAGGAGTATTGTCTCTCAAATACAATAAGTTCATACTTGTTGTCGATGATAAAGCTGCTGAAATTAACTGTCAAAAACTATCTTTTCCAACTAATCTTCTTTAACAGCGTTTGTCAAACTTTCTTATCCCTATCTCTATGGTTAGCATGGAACGCATTGCTGTGAACGATTCTTTTGCAATGGATGCAGAAATCTCACATTGGACATCGGCAACATCAAGTTTCATCTATTTTTAACTGTGACGCGCTGATATTTCCTTCGTGGCTTCGTTTGGAGTAAGTCTGACGTCATATGTTTGAGGAACATCGTCGTGGACGCGTGAACATTATTTCCTTCGCGGACTTTGTGTGAAAGCAGACTCGACTGTAATTCTGACACACGGAATATTGAAAAGTTATTGAGATTCTAAGTGAGTATAGGGCATCCCAATTTCATGTTGTTTTTTTGCATTTAAGTTAAACTAAAGGAAACAGTTGAGCTAAAAACCCCCAAATAGCCTGTAGGTTACTAGTTATTGCATCTAATATTTCGTCTTTATATCCTTACTTGTATTCTCAGAGATTGTTCTTACAGTACTATCTATTACTGTTTTCGTTATAGTCATCTCCAATTGGTGAAGGGTTACTGGTATTAATTGTGTACAGTGACTAATTCCATTAAGGACTCTAATATGATAATAGTTTGAACGAATATCAATGCAGGCTAAACAATAATTAAGACGTTCTACATGTATAATACAAGATATATATGTCTCAGGGCATATACATTTAATTTTTATGTATTAGTATAGGCCGGTTACAAGATTATTTGTGTGAGAGGTTGACTAGATATACGGTCGATTTCATGAGATAACATCAGAGTACTTAATTCACAGGATGTACAAAGAATGTACAAGTGCGTAGATGCAGTATATTTCATTATAATATACATGTTTTCAATATGGATATAGAAATAATACATTATGACTGTGTATAATGCGTCCAGGTCAAGTTTAAGACTTAGTTAAAAATCTGTAAACATTATTTGCCTGTCATTATTTTTTCTTCATTTAATCATTTGTCATTGTTTTTGCATAAAGCTTTTTGTTCAAAGTATTCAATTCTTTGTCTATTTCATTCTTTTTCAGTTGACGAGGGTAAAGAGGGATCTCTTTATCCGTTCGAACAAGTGGCTTCTGCATATTGGACATGGAAGATGATATTGATGCCGTAGTTATCAATAGTGAGGCCTACAGTGATTCGATTTCAGCGGTTCTGCCGATGGAGACAGATGGACCGTACCGGAATTGAGGAGCAACAGGTATTGGTTGATGAAGTAAAAGCGTCCCCCACCCGCCGACTTTTCTCATAAGAACGATCATGGAATTGGGGAACTTACGCTTTCGTCGGATTCAAACATCCAAATAATACGACGGAATCTAGATTACGAAGGACAGGTGGGTTTTGTTCCCCAAAAAAAAAAACCCATTGCCGAAATCCTTCCATGATCATTGGAACTTCGTATGTTACAAAGTAAACTGAGCTAGAAGAGAAACTTTTTCAAATCATTTTGGGGGTAAACGCATGATATTACTAGAAGCGTGGTTCCATTTTGAGACATACGGAAAAACTTAATCCAAAAAATGAGAAACCAGCGAAGTCTCAATTGAGTTATTACTTGCATATAGCGATTGGTGAAAGAATCGTAGTGTGTAAACTTCTCAATTCTAGCAACGTTAGGAGGTAGTGAGCAAATGGTAAAGTGCTTGGAAGAAATGTACAGCGCAGTGGTGCAGTAGAACGGGAAATGCGTGGAGGTTGACCGACCTCTCAATGCTCAGGTTCTGTTGAGAAGAGAAGATAGTAAAAAGATTTCTTGTGAAATTCCTTTGGTTCCTGGGGCATTTCGAGATCAAACATCCATCCTTACATTCTGTATGTGGAATGAGTGAAATCAATGGCAGAACTGCTACCGTCGTTTTCGGTGAATGGGTCAATTCTCAGCAGGAAAATGTGTTGAGGTGCATTCATTAAGCTTTTTCCGTAATGTTTTTCAGGAAAATTCATATTAGGATTACATGTACCGGCAAAAGACATTTGTTTGATATGTGTTCAACATAAGGAATAATACCACCAAAAAACACCTGGAAGAAGAGCATGTTTCGCAGAACATTGAATGAGAAAGATTGCCATGCCGAGTGGTTTCGAGCCTCATGCAATGGATCTTCAGAGAAACAAATGAAAACTGTTGTTTATCTTAACTTTGTTCTTCAATCAGTCAAACAGCTGCCGTCCAACAATTCTGTTTTCTTTTACAAAAGAAAGTTGATTGATTTCAATTTTACTGTAGATTCAACCTATAAATAACATCGTGTCGTGTCAATTTGGCGATGAAGGTGTCGCAAAGAGTGGTACCCACGAGATTTGTACTTTTCTTTACAGTGGATTTAAAGAAAATAAATGACTCTCTCGATTCCAGATGGTTCAAATTGACTATGTAATCAATTTCATGTGGGTGGTAAAAAATCGCAATTCAATTATGCTTGGCAATGATGAGTTATGCAGATTCAAAACTTGTCGAAAGTCAAATCGATAGATTCTTTTCTTCTACGTTTCGGGTCACTCCAACAGACAGTGACAATGTACATTAGCGTCATACAATGTCTTTGCATTTCAAGAGATGTTTAAATTGCGTGAATTTGCTCTGCAGTTCGAATTCAAAGACGCGGAGATGATAAGTATGATGTTTGCATCACACGACTGAGGAGGTCAAGGTCTTCAATTGTTAACGAGAAATTACTGTGAAAAAATTATTTCCAAAACTTTGGACGACGCAAAAATAGTGTGGAAAAATCTATCAGTTCAAAATCAGAATATTGTATACTCGACCGATGGAGAGTTTTGGTTATGCCATTTCATAGACTACGGTGCAAAACGTTTGCCAAAGTTCGGATGGAACTCATGTTGGCTTATAGAACCCACAGGAATTCCCTGCGAAAATGAAAGACTTGAAAGAAAATTGTTGAGTCGTGGGTGCGAATCCCACAAATCTACCATGATTTTTACACAGCTCTCTTGCATACAGGCTGTTATCGACAGGTTAGCAGATCCGGAGCGTTTTGAAGAGACCTGATGATTATTGAACACTGTGTTAAATAGAAAAATACTTACATCAATAGATACGTGTAAACGACTGGAATAAATTCACATCTTTGAAATGGATCATTGTTTTTCATTACTTTTCATTAATTCCTGGTTTGTCACTTAAGACATGTAGAGATATTAATGGTCAAGTTAGAGGAACTCCGGTCATTCAGAATACAATTAGTTTTGTAGTGAGATAGTATACATAATTACAGGGAAATTAGTTTTTCAAAAACGCATAGCTACTACTAGTACAAGTACCACTATGTTTACAGTAGGTTCGAGAACGTAATGTACATGTATTTTGGCCAGCTAGTTTTCTGAAAAGTTAAATTCGAGGGAGATAATAATGAGCTTCCCTCTACTTTCATACGGGATCCCAGATCATTCAGAAACTCGATAAGGATTTTAGATTAGTACTGGGAATATCAGTTTGCATAATTCTTTCTACAGGTAGGCCTATTTTACTCTGTACTATACATGTACAAAGTGCGTAACATGTACTGTAGACCTGATAGTTATATAATGTAGTCTTAATCTTGGCAAAAACAATTTTCTCTAAAAAAATCTTATCCATTTCAACCTTGTTAAACTACAGATTTTGTCAAACTATCTTATCACAAATTAATCATTGATTATTATTTTAAGCCTAAGATTTCTTGTAGGGTCTGATTAAGCTTGGTATTATATTCCTGCTTTCCCAAAAATCATTAAGTGAGTACTCGTTGATCGTCAGAAACATAGTCATGAATAATGAGCAAAATTTTCATTAATGTTTATCAGAACTGCAAAAACCAGGATAGATAGTGTTGGACAAACGATGTAGATATGTTTCTCTAATGTTTGCCGTAAAGGAGGACTGGGGATATGGGATCTCTGGGGAACGCCATGTTCAATGAGGAATTTCGGGCCTCTTGTTCCAACTTTAGGGAAGCTGTTGATCACTATATATTCATTTAAAATTCTCCAAATTTTCCCTCTTACTCCATGCTTTCTACTGCAGTTAGCATCGCGTGTGGCTAACAGAGTCAAGCTTTTTTTCAGAGTCGGATCATAGTAGATAGAGAGTCTTGTTATAACTTGTATATTTCTCAATCAGTTTATTTATAGAGTGTAGCATGGTCAAGTGGTGAGTAGCCTTTTCGAAAACAGCTTGCTCTCTTGGTTGATTACATTCTAAAGTCTGTTATTCGGCTGTTGTAAAGCTTGGTAAAGGACTTAGTACGATGGACTTAGAAGGCTTATTGGTCGGTGTTCTTTAGTTCTTACTGCAGCCATATTTGTTAAA
>CAJQUW010000790.1:0-18369 GCA_907163375.1 Prostheceraeus crozeri
AGGACTTGTCATGTTGTCTTTGAAATGCTGACTTTGAATAATGATAACTTTAACATTTTTCTAATTCTTAAGTATCAACAAGCAACCAATCAGAATGAACAGCCAATGAATGATGAGCATGAAAGGATATAAGCAAAGTGACATCCGTGTCATTTCACTCTGTCTTTGAGACGTATAAGTGAAGTATTCTCTAGCGAATTCTGCTATTATTTGAGGTGTACAAGTGAATTCCAAATTTGAGACATATTAATTGAGTGAAGTCTCTATCTTATTGAAGCATCAACCTTAAACTTGATTTCATTGAAATGGTAAGTTGAAGATTTCCTCTCTCATCTCCCTCAAACGTGTGGTTCATAGCATCTTCCTCAATTTCAGGCATCAACTTCATCACCAACGCCCTCCCTTCTCGAGGAAAGTTTAGAGTTATTGAGTCAAGGTAGGTTGCAACAATACACTGAGGCTTGAACAGAGCTGATAGTATGATTTTCTTTCAGGTGATGTAAGTTCCAGCTCCAGAACTGGTCGGCGGGGACATGGTAACGAGTGGGAATGTGCTGGACTGTGGGCAAATCTTCACGAAGGAATGGGAATCTCACCGGAAATCAAGCGAGGGTGTTGTCGACTATAGCAGGCGCCATTCCTCCGCCCGCCCATCAATCTACGGAGGTGGGGATGATTTTGTTAACGTCTCGTCTCCTTTTCTTGCGACTTGTGCGATCAGTCTTTGAGACACGTTTTTGAACTTCTTCGAAGACTTCAACATACAACACGAACGATAGTAAACATCGGTATCCTTATCGACTCATGACAGTGTCCATAAAATAATTTAGTGAGGAATACCAGTGGACTCTTCGACCATTGCTAACTTTGAGGATGGTTCATCAAATTCTCATTGATCGGAAGCGCTCTTCAACATTTAGACAATTTTAGGATGCAAAGGCGTCATCTATCTTAAAATAAAATATGTAAAAATCGACCACCATCTGGAAAATAATAGAGAGGTTGGAGTTTCACATACCATCCTTCCTGCAACCGAGGTTTATGAATATGAGTCTTGGATAATTTTCACATCAAGGATTAAAATTAATATTGATAAATTTAACGGTGCGCTGATACGGTTCTCATTTGTGAGGCATTGAGTCTCGCTTAATTAAAATCAGTTTATTAGGCAATTCATAGTGGTCGAGGCTCCTTTAACTATCCAAAAAATTAAAAAACCAAAAAAGCAGTCATCAATGTCGATTGCGATCGCATTGTTTTAATTATGCTGTCTCTCATTCTCCACTATAATGACATCAATGCGAATCGGAAATCGTACATATAGTATATGGCCGTGGGAGAATGAATTAAATTCGATGACTGTAATGTGACGATATGAAAAATTAAAGATATAGAAAATTTGAAAAATTGAACATAACCATTAAATATTCTCCATGTTTGGGGAAAAGGGATTGAAGGTGTGCGTGTGCGCTACAACTCGCGTTCAACGTTTGTTTATGATATGTGTAACTTTTATTAGTAAGCCAGGATTGATCGTGAGGAATGGCATACTGCGGCATTCCCAAAATCTCTCGGTTATACCAAAAAAAAACCCACTTAAGAAATTTTACATCATAGAGTTTATTACTTGTCAGATGCATTCGGAACATTTAGGAGTAAAAAACAAATTTGAAAACTCAATAATGAGTGGTTGTAAGCTTAGGTAAACTGCAAAGGAAGCAAGTGTTGTATCCCAAAGAAAGAGACTGAAGGAGTTTCCACATATAGAGAGAATAAGCGATGAAACTAAGGTCCCTCCTTCGTGTCAATCTATGCTGGACATCGAATGTTATATTCGATGATAACATCCAATCGACCAGCCAGCCATTTCCTGCTTAATGATGTATGCATGACCATTCCCCAAAATAGAAAAAATCAAAATGCCCGTCATGGCAAGGATGAGGATTGTAATAAACCAATTCTAGCAATTCCTCGAACAGGCTGTAAAATTTCAACAAAAGTATGAATGGTGAACTCTATCGCAGATCATTGCCTATGACAGCAGATGATTCGGAAGGAGTCGTCAAAATTTGTATCTGTTTGTGCGAACGTTTGCCCCCAGCCCCAAATGTAAGGAAAACATTTGACCGATGATAAGATTAAGAAAGTGCGGCGACCTTGGACCACATCACTGGTAACATTAGAAACGCATCTCTGTTCAACATGATGTAATTTTTCTGCTGAGGTAGGCAAGCGAGTCGGTACATTACCCGTCATTTTCCTATAATACCCAAGGGCATACGACAGAAATACTGAATAATCTAGAAGGAGTTTGTTTTAGGGTTAGAACCTCAAATGAAAGAGTGGAAGCTTGATGTACTTAGCACAAAACGAGAGAGAAGTTTTTCCTGGCCATGACAGCAAACCAGTTGCCTGTCGATAAAACTAAAGAAAATAGAGGACGGTCACTATTTTGTTTTAACCAATTATTTAGGATTTCCTCCCCAATTATGCACTGCATCCACTGGCCTCCACTCTGTGCAAAATCCTAAAGTCCTCTTCCACTAACACAAAAATCTTAAGAAACAATATCCATAATCTAGAACCGATGGAAAGTACATCACACGGAAAGGAGCAAAGGAGTCAATTTCCATAATGCAGATTTTGATGCAATTAGTTAAAACTCGGCGAGACTTCTCTTCCGCCCCATAGATATAAAGTTTCAAAAATGATTTGACCGGCCGCAGATGTTGGGTGGGTTTGGTGGGGGAAAGTAAGACCGGGACTAAGATTATGATCAGAGCACACCTATGCATGGATGAAAATTTGACATGTGGCCATCAACATTTGGAGTGTAGCAATATATGAATTGCCTATCCTTAAGTTAGATGTATTTTTAGAGCTGGCTGATGTATTTCAGGAGTTTCGCGAGTGGCACTTTAGAAGACAGATACGAACTAGATCCCGTCACTTTGTCAGTCTGCCAGCCATGTCATTTAATAGTCTGCTTTTAAAATGACTGGGTGAGAGCCCATTCATCTCTTACAAGATCCAGAGATGTATAATTTATTTGAGCGAGGGGGAATTCGCGGTGGTCTCACATTTGTAAATAAACATAGGTTAAAATCTGAAAATAGTAGGTAACTGACCATATCATCTTAAGTATTATGACCAAAATAATTTGTATGGTAGTTCATTATCCAAACCGCTACCTCACTCTGAGTTTAGCTGGTTAGATGATAGTGAAATTCAACATTTCTCCAACCCTTCAACATACTAGCAATTCCAGATGAAGGTGATTGGGGATATTATTTTGAGATAGATCTAATCTATCCAAATAATATTAAACATAAAACCGTAGATTTTCCACTCGCACCCGAATCAGGTGAAGTGAGTAAAGATATGTTTTCCGACTTTATGAAACAAATTCATAAAGATTTAGAATCATGTGGACAACCCAAGTATAAGCCTTGCCGCAAACATTTACTCACTCAATATGAAAAGGAAAACACTCTAGTCCACATTAGCATCTTAAAATTTTATTTAGAAATGGGTATGATTTTAAAAAAGAGTTCACCGCATTATTAAATTTAGACAGAAAGCCTTCCTCAAGCCATATATTGATAGCAACAGCCAGAAACGTGCACTAGCCCAAAATAATTTTGAAAAAGATTTTTATAAATATAAGAACAACAGTCTATTTGGTAAGACGATGGAGGATGTTAGAAAGCGCGTAAACTACAAACTAGTTAATGATGATCAAAAGTATCACAAATTGGTATCATCACCTCTATTCATCGATAGAGACATTATCGATGAGGACCTTATAGGTGTTAAAATGATAAAATCTGAAGTTGAGTTGTGCAAGCCCATCTATATTGGTCAAGCTGTACTAGATTACTCTAAGCTTGAAATGTACCAAACTCTTTTATAAAATACTAAAACATGTCCTCTCGTAAAAGAGGTTCGTTTGTTGGGTGGTGACACAGATAGTTTCTTTTTAGGTATTACCACTCAAAAAGATTTAAATTTTAATGAAGTAGGAAAATCTTTAGAAAGATATTTTGATACATCAAATTATCCTGCTAATCATCCACTATACTCCATCAAAAATAAGGCAAAACTTGGTTGTTTTAAGGATGAGACAGCAGGGACGGAGATAGATGAAATGATTTCTCCTCCGCCCAAAAATGTATTCTATGAAATTAAAGGATAGTGATGATAGCATTAAGCGCGCTAAAGGCATATCAAGATCATTGGTCTCTAACATGAAACATAAGAATTTCAGGAAAGCCTATAGAAATAAAAAATATAACGTTTGTCATATGGACAATCTTAAAATCTAAGTCGCATGAGATCAAAACTCATACTTTTAGGAAACGGGCGCTTTCAGCATGGGAGGATAAGAGGTGCTGGCTAGAACACAACATATCTCTTCCACATGGACATCCTGACACAAACATACCACCACCCAAAAGAATTAAACTCACTCTACCACATTCAGGAGACGTCTTAGCATAATCATCCTTAACTTAGTATTTTGATGTTGATTTCTGTAGATAAACATTGTTGTTTTATGTATCGCATGAGATTGTTTTTTCCTTGTGAATATGTGTCCACATCTGTACATTCCCGACTTTTCCACTGAAAGACATTTTTCCTATCCCTGTATATTTCCACCCTTCACGAAGTAAAAAGACTTTTTGTATATAGCAATGTTTATTGAAGTGCGCTCATGTATATATTTTCAGTGGATGTTGTATAAAGTCTATTGCTTCACATTCATGTACATATTTCAATAAATGTTGTATAAAGACTTCACTTTGTTTTCCGAAACACTAACGTTATGAGGGATTTTAGTATCTTTCACATGGATGCACTCTTGTAAAACATTGGTAATTTTGATAGCAATAGAGGGTATAGTTTGTTTGACGACGGGATGATAGAAAATAGATTCAAACATCTTCTCGACTATTCCATATGAAGCGTCTTTATCATGAATGAAATCACGTAAAATGTATTCTTTTTTCTCACCAACAGAAATAGGTAGAATCAAATCACTTTGAATGTAAAGGTGCTGTTCATGTTTATCAAGTGTCATTGGTGTTTCTATACCAATCGTATGCGCAGCAGCAAACACAGTTTGTAGCATTGAAAAACCAAAGAGTTTTTTCAAATTTTTACTCAATTGACATTGAATGTCATCACCCAGTTTCAGAACAACGCGTTGATTTTCAATTGAAAACGAAATGTGGTGTGTCTTTACATCATATTTACTTTTCATCACATGCTTCAACTTCTGTTGTATATAAGGATTTACTACATGAATGAAGCTTTCAACTGTATGATATAGACGCGGCATTATATTGATAGCAACTTTAGATTCTTCATAAGACTGGTAAATTTTCTTGATGCGATCGCCATAGATGTCCACCCACCATTCATCATTAACTGAATCAGCTTTAGTGTGATATTCATGAGAAGCATACACCACACCGCTTCCAATAATAGGTGTATAATGTCTTACAAAATGACGCAAGGTTGGAGAGAAATAAACTGTAAGTTTGTCATTATATTTCTGAATAACCAACTTATTTTTGTCCGCCATAATTTTCTCTCCATACTTCTTACCCACAGTCTCATTCCATCGTTTTACTAACTCAATAAGTGATAAAGGTTGAACACCACGCTTTTTCAAAATGATGCGTTCTTCGCATTCTACAACATCTTCATCAAATATTTTAAATCTATAATGAAATTTGTTGATTCGATTTGAATAAACTTTTCTAACATTTGCAGTAGCAATTGACGTTAGATGTAGTCCATGACCAAAACCAAGATGCGGATAGAATTCACTATCCAACCTCAGCGTAAGACCTTTAGTAAAAGAATGAAAGCGGAGGAACTGTCTCCCACTCCAATGATAGATAGTAAACTCATAAGCTTTCTGATTTTTATTCTTCATGATGGAAGTATTACCACTGTTGAATGCCTTAATAATTTTCTCATTCCCAAATGGCTCATAAGAATCTGATTTTATCTGAATCCATTCATAGTTCCACTTTCCATCTGATGTTAAATTGTATGGGAACTGAAATGCATTATTCATCGTTATTCCATCATGGGTGCGAGGAGTCAATATCATTTCTTCCAAATCATTCACATTCTGAATATTGCTATCATAGCAAATACTAGAAACGCCAACCTCCCATTCACCTTCTAAATGCAGTGGGCGATTTAATTCTACTCGATAGTCTGATGGTTTATTTTTGGGAAATTTATTCATAGAAGCATTACTGGGCAAGTAGATTAGAAACGAGTCCTTATTTTCACTTTCCATATTATTCACATTGGAAAAATATATTAGCATACGTTTGCATTAACTCTTCATTCGGAAATGGAGTGTGATACTTGTCACAGCATCTTTATGAAAAGGAATCAACGCACCAGCATCGTCATAAATGGCAATATCAATTTGTGGGATGTAGTTTGATTTCAGCTTTGTATAATGCACTTTCTTGAAAGTATGCTCAGATAAAATACTGCAGCTTTTTGGCTGGTATGGTATCATTGCTAGCAATGGAGCTTCAACATCTCCCACACGTACATCTTCACCAATATTGGAATATATCTGAAAATAGTTAATACGACGCGATAGCGACATGTCTGCGCTAGCTTTGGTTACAGTACCACTTTTAAAGATATTTTGGTCAAAACCCAAAATGTCCATTAGAGTTTTATCCATAATTAGTTCAATACCTTTTCCACTTATAGTGAGAGACAAAGTACCTTCTTTTTCAGAAAATGAAATATGTTGCTCATTAATCACTTCATTTAAATAATCTACAACCAATTTAACTGAAGTAATGATGCGAGGCATCAACACTCTTGTTTCATGTAAGATACCACCGAAAGGCTCTACACACTTTCTGTATAAAGATACGCTCCATTCTGTATCAAATTGATTTGACCTTTCACATGGTAAATGTTGCATATTAAATTTTCCATGAACAGCTGCAGAATGATGTCGCAAGAACTGATGAAAATCTTTTGAACAAACTAATACTAGATCATCATCATTTAATTTACTTATTGCAATATGATTAGATGATTTAATATAAGTCAATGTTGCCACTTGTTTACCATCAACTCGAAGGAGATAATTAAATTTCTTCAATAATGTTTCAGGAGTCATGTTTGTCTTTCTTGGCTTAATCACAATCTTCTTCACCAACGTCTTCTCATTTTTTGGAATAAGATCTACATAATAAGCTTCCTCTCGATATATTAACTGTTTATGACCACTTATGTGGTAATTAACGTTAAAATTATCATAGCTTGTCAAGGCGCTAGCGAGGTAGCCTAAATCATTTCTTAAACTTGGACTTAAACCAACAATCCAATCTTTCTCAACTACATGATGTATATAAGTATAATCATCATTGTGCGGAGTAAATTGGACAATATGTTTACACGCTTTATTCAAGAAATCATATATAAACTTTTTACATGATAAGAGATCTTTCTTTGGCCACTGTGGAATGTATACTCGGCAGCCCTTTTCACATTGGTAAGCAGCTGTACGTCTCATATTAATAGTCATCACCTCATGATCAAAAGTATAGACACAGTTGCTATAAACAAGTTGAGTGACACCCACTTCCCAATTCCCATTTAGCTGTTGTGCATGATCAATGGGAGTAGAAAAGTGTGCGGCTCGATTACTAGTAAATCTCTTTGTAGCCGCATTGCTAAGCAAAATATGATAAAACGACATTTTTATATTGCTAATCTGCAACTTTGCATAACATCATGAAGACTTGGATTTTGGACTCTCTACAATATATCAGAGTTGATCGTGATGGAAACGTACATTTCAAAAATTCTCATGGTCATACATCAAGAGGAATTACATTAACATGGCGACAATTTGTCAACCTCAATGATATCATGAGGGATTTGGAATATTTTGAAACATTAAGATTCATCTCCTTGGGTGATCAAGTTTGGCTTCAACATTACAGAAATGAAATTCAAATCTACCATTCTCATTCCGCAAACTGTTTCTCATTTCGCAAATACAATTGGGAGAAGTATAGAAGATACATACATCGCTCCATCATGACATTTATTCGTCGTGAGTTCATCGCCCTACTATGCAAATCTTAATCAGACATGACTACCACGCACCATGAGTTGGAAATTAGATTCCCTACAACGTATTGAAACGGATCATGATCGAAACGTCTATTTCAAAGATTCAACTGGAAATGTGAGAAGAGAGTTTGCTTTATCTTATCGTCATTTTCAATCTCTACATCATATCATGAAGGACTTGAAATACTTCTATATGAAAAGACATTCACGTATTGGGAAATCGCATCTGGTTGCGCGTCAACAATCGGCGAATTCAACTCTATCATTCCCAACTTCATACTAACTTCACATTTCATCAAGGTAGTTGGGAAAAGTATAAAAGGAAGGTACATCGCTCAATTTACTCATTCTTTCATCATGAAGCGCCATCGCTACACCATCGTCAACATTCTCCGTCGCTTCAGACTCTACACCAAAATCGATCTCACAACATTACACCAACAGCTTCCAAACAGCAAGTATTACCCGGGCCGTCCTCAAATGTTAGTGGTGAAGATGAACAATTCACGGAATCTTCAACTCTTCCCAAATGGGACTGTACAGATTCTCGGCGCCCTTTCTCATTCATCGGCGCAGTCAATGCGCTTAGAGCTACAAAGACTACTACGTCGGATATGGAAGAGGGAGAGGTGTGTGATGTCGAATCTGACTGTGGACAATATGGTGATCTCTACTCAATTGAGTGACAGTCTATCATTTTTGAAGATTCGTACCAGCATTTACAGTTTGTGTTATGAACCCGAACTTTTTCCTGCAGCTCTCATTAGTTGTTGGTTGCCTGTGCATGTGGCAATCTTTCATAATAGTAAAGTGATCATTACTGGACTAAAATCTTATGAACAAGCAAATATGATCCTAGACTATCTCATTGAGTATGTACGTACCCAGCGGATTGTAAAATAAAAAACAATTTTTTCCAACATGATGTTTTTATTTCAAATCATGATAGAACTTACAAATCATTTTTTCATTAGAGGATGGATTACATGAAAAGTTTTGAATAATAGATGCAAATCGAGATACATGTAAACGTTTTAAGATGAAGTACAGTACAAAAGCACCACACGTTGATGAAAGTGGATGTTGTAGTATGCGTTTATTTCGCTGATATTGACGCGTATGTTTTCTCAACCACTGCTGTGTTGGTATATTTGGAGGTTGAGCAAGAGAGTCAAATAGTTCACCACGTCGGTCTTCTCCAATAAAGATCGCTTTCCAATGCTCACCGCCTAAATTCTGTGAATGAGTGTTTAGCACAATAAAGATGGGATAGTGATTTACTGCAGGTGGTAAGGTATCGAGTGAATAGACATTATCGAAAGCTTTCAACGTCGCTTCGTCTGCATTACGCTGCACTTTAGTCTTAATATCGTCAGCAGTCAACCAACTCATTAACGATTATACTGAAGAATCACGTCACGATACTTTGTAATTTCAATATTTGAATCGAAGACTGCATAAATTAATACATTGATCGTCTCAGGTAGTGTTCTTTTGAACGTCAAATCCAAAACGAATATTATGAGGCACGTTCGCTTGACGATAGGGTGCACTAATATCGCTGTCAGCAGTCAAATCAAATGCATAAATAGTATATCCACTCTTAAACTCTTTCATAGTCAGTCCGTTGGTGTCATCCGTATTGTAAAAGCCAAAAACATCCATAAAATTAACATAACTGCGCATAAATTGATCTGAAGCAAAATCTGGTTTGTAGGGTGGACCAGGATGACTCACACCATTTACACGTAAAGCAATTTCACTTAACTGATTGTGTTTAAAATTGAAAGGATTCTTCTTTATATTACCATTAAATGCATCATTTTCAACCATTGCCACCATGAGGAGCTTCGGTGCTTCCGATGGAAAGAGGCCATCTTTCATGAAACTCTTTTGATCTTTCGGAATTGTAAAGGTGAGAAGCTTTGTATGCTGAATGGGGTAAATGGCATTTTGGCGGTTAAGGCCTTCAGCATGCCCTCTAATGACACTTGGATTCGGTACTACTCGACGAATGTAAAGTGCAATATCTTCCACATGAATTCTAAAATTGTCAACTTTAGCAAATGCATTCAGCGCAAATTCAGGCTTATTCAATGTCAGCTTGAGTCGCATGCTGGTATTACACAGTAAAAACTTTGACTGTCTAAAGAAGTCTAAATTCAGCGGACCATATAGCTGACATACTCTACTATCTTTAATCATAGCAGATCGCTTTACAAAGCCACTGTTTGTTTCAACATCAAATTTTCCTGCTTCATCTCTGTACCATCCCATGGCTTCCATATGACTTTTTTGTGCTGCTGGATGAAACTGTGATACATGATTGAAATATGATTTATAGGGATAATCGCTTTGACCACCTTCCACTTGCTGCTCTCCAATCGTTAGAGAAACATCACGAAGTAATGTAGTCAATGGTAAATTGTTCAGTCCAACTTTATGTGCATCGTCAATAGCAGTTCCATCTGCTTGCTGAATTCTAAACCTCAAATCAAGCATCGCATAACTCAAATCTATGTAGTCATCACTACCACCAGGAATAACAAATTCAATGGGGCCAGCATTCTCAGCTGTTCGAGGATGATAATCTACAATACTTGAACTAAGAATATCTGTCTGTATGGCTTGTTGATCGAACAAACAAAAACCGGAAGTTTTACACTCCATGATTAGAAGTTATAGCAGCGTCGTCGTTTAGCGCCTGATGAATGATTAGAGCCTCTGCGACGTTTGCGTGAATGCCTTTTGACTGAAGATCGCACCTTACCAGCTCCGCGATGTTTCCTCCTTCCTTTATTCATTCGTTTAGGTGATTTCTTTCCTTGAGTAACACCAGCAATGGTCTGCTTCAATGTTTTTAAACCGCGTTCCTTCCCACGATTCAACAAACTGCTCTTAAAACTTCTACCTCTGGAAAGATCACTAGCAACATCACCAGCAAAGCCAACGGCATTACTTAAAACATTTCGTTTTTAAAGATCTACCGACATTGGATATGAGAGGTGCTACAACAGATTTCAGTGCACCAAGTATGCTACCTCCACGTTGGCGGCGAGCACCGATGTAAATTTGTCCTCCGCCACTTACATAGGAGGGTCGTGAATAAAATGAGGCAGTTGGATTCATAGCTCAAACCCTAAACATTGTTAGTTACAACTTTGCATGAATCACTGTCGATCACTTAGATGAAAGATGTCGGCACGACGCATCCAAGAGTTCATACTTGAAGGATAACCAGTCCATTTAACAAGACACCATTCTTCACCTTGCCGTTTTTTACATCGAATGATTTTCTCTACCAAATATGTTTCACTTTCAGTGACTACCTCAATCTCATCGCGGTATAAGCTACCCTCAATTTCTTCATTATCGTAATCTTTCAACTTGTAGGTGGTCGGAGAGTCTTTTTGATTAATCCTTGATACTGTAAATACCTCCTCTGTCCAATTCGGAAGGTACCCTTTAGCAAAAACACTTTTCACTTTTGAGATACGAACTTTATCGCCAATTTTCACTTCACTTTTCACATGAGTGCGTTTACGTTGGAATGATTCGCGCACTTTATCTACATTGTCAGCATTTACATCTACTGGTCTGAGTCCAATAGAACGATGGATAGAGTGATTGTAGGCATGGAGTGTATCTTGTAGAACCTTTGTCCAATTTTGTGTCAAGTTGGCAGTAAAATGTCGCCACAAGCGATTTTTTAATGTGCGATTAAAACGTTCAACGAGTGCAGCTTTATAAGCGCTCTTTACACTAAACAACTCAATGTCATGCCTCTCAAATAATCTTGTCACATGCTGATTTTCAAACTCTTTTCCTTTATCACTCTGAATTCTTTTTGGAATGCGACCTTCTCGAAAAATTGTTTGGAATGCTTTTGCTACTCCTTTCCCTTCTTTAGTTTTTAAAGGTTGAGCCCACGCATAACGCGAGAAAATATCAATGACGGTTAAAATAAAATTATTGCCCGAGTTATGTTTTGAAATGGAGGCAACATCGCACAAATCTGCTTGCCACTGTTCATCGATGTCATGAACAATATAATGGCGGGTGCGGTACTTCTTTTTCGCTTGTTTGTGGAGTGTATAGGTAGCCTGACCCTTTAACCATCGTTTCACTTGTGATTTTGGAAGACCACTCGCTTTTGATAATTTCTTGATAGATGCAAATCCTGCCGGATGTTTTACATCATAATAGATTGACTTCAAACGTTCAGTCGATGACGGCTGACTCTTTATCCTCCTTCTCATCTTTTTGTTTTCTTGCCTTTCTACATTTACAACAACTGCAGCATTTAGCTTTAGCGGTTTTGCGATCGTGTTCACATTGCTTAGGGGTTTCATTATGAGAGCTGGCGCAGCAAGTGCAAGTGACAACGACATTCACCTCTGGCGGCTCATTACATGGCAAGCAACACATCTGCTTCATATTAATAGTCTGAGAACATGTATTTCCTAGGAGGAGCTGTTTTACGTTTTCCTTTTACCAGTTTTAGTGGCGATGTAGATCTACGTCGAGTTCTTCCTCTTGTTTGCTTAGTGAGTGTGGGAGGGGATGTAGCAGGTGACGCCTTAAACCAATTTGTTGGCATTTTCATCGCCTGAAGCATTGGAGTAGTAGCCACTGTTGAATCAAGTTCTTTCAATGTCTCATTATTTAAAGCAAATTTTGGCACATTATGCTTTTTCAATAGTTTAAGAAAGTATGACCAACCAGGTGGAACATAGCCCTGACGGCGCTTTCTACGTGTCGCATACTGAATCAAGTCTTCATAACGTGAAGCATCAATCACTTTATTTTCATCTGTAATGATTTCTCCTCTATCATTTACATTGAGATGGGGTTCAATACTGTTGAAAAGAGATATGGCATGTGCGCGAGATGCTAAAGGTGTAGCAGTCGATACAGAGTCACGCATCTTATTCTTCAAGTTTTTCAATTGCTCAACAGTTTCCGATTGTAATAATACAGCACGATGTGGATCTTTGATGTGAACATTTTGCTGATAATCTATTTCTTTCCTATACATTTGATTTGCAAGAGGTTGCTTTACTTGCTGCATGGCAGTCAATTGTACATATTCATCCTGAGGAATAACAATCATGCGAGAATAAGAACTCATAGTTTGTAGATAATCATGGGAGTTTTCAAAATATCACTTCGAAATCTAAATTCTTCCGGACACTCTTGCGTAAAGTCAATGAATAAGTAACCGTATGGTTTTTCAGTAGCTGCTTGAAAAATTTCAATTAAGGCTTTTGATCCTCTGGGTGCAACTTGTCGCGCTAAAATTTCAAATTGACTTTTATCTCGCGGATTCTTGAAAATAGCATAATAGTGTGTATTCAGGTTTCGTGTACGAGCTTCTTTTCCATCAGGAAACAAATTTTGTGTAATATAGATGATAAAACACCTTTTATGGTGTGCTGCGCGACCTGTTGTGAACATATCTGTAACATCTTTTGAATTCTTACTTTCTTTTAATAAATCATCCAATACAACAACATCATTAGACTGAAGTTTATCCACTGGAATAATTCCTTCATGTCGAATAAAGTTGCGACTTTGCAATTCCTGAAACAGCGACGGTTGATAAATACCATAACACCAAATCACTCGATTGATAGGTTCCTTAAACAACTCCCTTCTTTTATCCAATAAATTCAGCGTGAAAACAGTTTTACCTGCATGAGATGGACCTGATACAGTCAGAACTTTATCACATTGAAGTCTGAAATCCATTTTAATACTTTGAGATTCAACATTTGCATAATTAACGTCTAGAGCCAAAGATATTACCCAATACGTTGCCCACGATAGGAGCTAGCATCGGTAGTAACGCTGGAAGGAAACCGCCCTTTTGTGTTAGAGTTTTCCTCTTTCTTTGAAGGGCGACTTTAGGATTGGAGATGAAACGCAATTTCGTAGCATATCGCTTAAGTAACTTTCGTTGTTTTGGCGCTAATTTCTTCGTCCTCAACTTCCTCACATGAGAAATAATTTCACAAATGAATTTATCGTTAGCATGTCGTATAGCATTGTATCGCTGATTTGCTTTCATTCGTCGGAGAGCTTGAATGGCTGAAGAAAACTTTTGACTTTTACGTTTCGTCATTTTACGTTTCGCCATTTTCCGTGTTAGTCTTTGCTAAAACCTATCTTTACCACATTTGCATAGGTACTAACTATTGCGACATAAGTGACACTCGAAATGAGCAATGTCACAGTGGTTACATTGGCAAAGTTGAATGCAATTACGTATGAAACAGCGTTGACAAAAAGGATGCTTACATCTCTTGAAGATGCGCTTTTCATTTCCATCCTTTCGCTTACATACATCGCAACACATAGTTTCACCGTTACTGATGTCTATAGCAAGTCTTTTTGAAGATATGAATTTGCTAGCCTTTTCTAAATAATAGACGCATGTACAGAAGGAATATACTTCGAGAGTGAGCAGACATAGCTCGAAAACCAGTTGTGCTACAATCAAGTACCACTGCATTTTCAATTTTTCTTTATGGAAAGTTGAATGTGAATATCTGAAATCGCTTCAATCACTAGACTGCTACCATGATGGTTAAATGCGTTAAGACGTTCAGCAATTTTTATCATATGTCTTTTAAAAAATTCTTCGGGGTGATCTACCACTTCCATTGAATAAGAAGCAAAATGGAAAGAGCGACTTTCCACCTCTTCCTTTCCAAAATGACTAAACTTAATTTTCGCAACTAATCGCGCCATGACAATGCTATCAGAGAATGTATTCATTAACTCTAGAAATAGAGTGCTAGCATCATCGACCACTGCTTCGATGTCGGTCTCATCTTTATGAAAATTTATCACATAATCTTGAACAGCTCCTTTTAAACTTTGCCTATGAAAACGTAATGTTCCGCAGTCGTTTGAAAAAGACATGATCGCCCTTTATCTAACCCATCCATTGCATGAAAACAACAACTCTTCTCATAGTAACATTTATTGAATAACGGTAACAAGCATGCATTATAAATCAATGGTTTGAAAGAGATAAAATAGATACAGCTGGTAACTATCATACAGCGAGCAATGATAACCATACAGGACTTTGGCAGTGTTGAGGTAAGGAGGAAAGAAGCATTGGTTATGAACGTAGCTACTACAACGAACAGACAAAATAGGAACACACAAATCCTTAAAACGTTTCGTGACTTCATGATAATGTTGATTCACTCTACTATCCCAAGGTGGGAGCAAAATATCATCAATGATTAGATTGGGAAATACTTTCCTCTCCTTACCAGGATTATTACAAAAGATGCGTATAACATTGAAAGCAGCTAACCATCGTTTAAAGTCAATAAGAAGAGCACTTTTACAAGAAAAGCCATAGTCTTGCAAATATTTCAGATTAAGTCCATGAATGTGTTTTCTCGCCCATTGATCAACATTGGGATCGCAGTTGGTATGTTGATGATAGACACTAACAATCTGATATGTCCAATTGTTCATAGCAATAGCACCGAGCTCCTGTACAGGTTCACCCTCACAATCCATAAAAATGATGATAGAAGACTAAAAAGGAAATTTACACATCTAAGGAAACGTTCTATAACATATTACAAAATGAAGAGTTACATCGATGCTTTTCACGACAAAATACACAAATGATATGATGGCAACGAAGAAGTAAAATGTATCTAATAAAACCACGTCTACGACACTCAAAGCACATAAGCGAATTGTCATAGGGTAGAGTTAGGAAAGGACTAGCAATTCTCCTTCTTTGATTTGCGTTTTGATGTAGCATTCTTCTCCGACTTGCGCTTCGTACCACTGCTGTTAAGGATTTTATCAATTATGTCGTCCACGTTGGGTGGTTTCGGAATATATAGGATGGATTCCATATGCATGGAGAGAGAGGCTATTTTATTATCCTTGTGTCGACCATAATATAGCCCATTCACTTTGAAAAGGATATCCCAAGTACCTTCTCCGAGCTCATCACATCTGATGGGTATTGAATGATCTCCCTCCTTCTTATAGTAAGTACACCAATGTGATACCGGTAGGCAAATGTGATTACCATCCCAAATCTTTCTATAGGGAGTATCCTTGTCATCTCTCGCCTTCCACTCTTGAGCAAGAGGAGTAGGAATGTCCATATTTAATGTCACGTACTCCTCAATAATATCAAGTTGGTGGCGAATGTACGGACTCACGGGGATCAGTATGTAGTCCCCATACTGATTGTGCATTATCTTGACATCCGTGGAAGGGAGCATTCCCGTTTGGAGTACTACGCTATGATCATCATAACGCAAGCTTGTTTAAATTTACGCTGTAGCGGTGTAGGATTATGTACCTTGGATGTTTCTTCCACTGGCCTCAGTTGTAGATGATCTGACCGTAGCGAACCTTGTAACGTTTGACCGCCATTTTGTCCTACTAGTGCAGCAGATGGAGTAGATGCCTGAAAATGAAAAAAGATTGTATTAAGTTTACGTTCAAGGGAGGAGAGGGAGGGAAGTAGCGACTTACCATTTTAGTTGGATAATAGAACAGGGAACTAGAGAGAGAGAGAAAATGTGCGTCCGTCACTCGTGTGATTCAACGATGGAATGATTCTCACTGTGGAAGGCTCGCTATTTATAAAGAAATGCTTGATTCTCATTGGATGATGATCCTCATTGGACAATAACATCAAGCTGATTCGAAATCTAACTCTGTCGTTTTTCGTCAATGTCCCAAAATCTTAAATGGCGTCTCACATCTAAACGAAGACAGATAGGAACAAGCCGATTGTTTCACTGAATTTGTCTCACTCTTTGCTTTCAAACGAGCTATCGCACGACAAAATCCGTCCACTGGAAGCCAAAATCGAAGCAAGCTGTCCAGAGGGGGGGGGGACGTCAGTGAAATTTCAAAATTTGATGAAAAATGTTTTGGTGACGGTCCCAGGTCGAAATTCCACACTTTGGAAAATTTTCAAATTTTTACCCATACAAAGCCACTCTGACACTTAGGATTTTTTCAGGTGAGCGAGCTCCGACCTAAAATCTTGTAACCGCTCTAACTTTTGAACGAAGACAGATAGGAACAAGCCGATTGTTTCACTGAATTTGTCTCACTCTTAGCTTTCAAACGAGCTATCGCACGACAAAATCCGTCCACTGGAAGCCAAAATCGAAGCAAGCTGTCCAGAGGAGGGGGGGACGTCAGTGAAAATTTTTTCTCTCCGATTTCGCTGGAAACATCCTTCCTAACCCAAACTTTCACGTAGATTCCGAATCTGGCCTCCGTTTTCTCATCCGATGCTTCGTTTGGGCGCTACACACCAAAACGTCCCAAATTCTAACTCTGTCGTTTTTTCGAAAAATGTTGAAAATTTTTTCTCTCCGATTGACTTGAAACTCACCATACAGATAGAGAATTTCACGCTGATTCCAAATCTGAAATCCGTTTTCCAATCCGATGCTTCGTTTTGAAGCTAGAGCCCAAAACGTCCCAAATTCTAACTCTGTCGTTTTTCGCCAATGTCCCAAAATCTTAAATGGCGTCTCACATCTAAACGAAGACAGATAGGAACAAGCCGATTCTTTCACTGAATTTGTCTCACTCTTAGCTTTCAAACGAGCTATCGCACGACAAAATCCGTCCACTGGAAGCCAAAATCGAAGCAAGCTGTCCAGAGGGGGGGGGACGTCAGCCGAAAATTTTTTCTCTCCGATTTCGCTGGAAACATCCTTCCTAACCCAAAATTTCACGTAGATTCCGAATCTGGCCTCCGTTTTCTCATCCGATGCTTCGTTTGGGCGCTACACACCAAAACGTCCCAAATTCTAACTCTGTTAAAATTTTGAAGAAAAATTTTTTCTCGCCGATTGCCTTGAAACTCACCCTACCGATGCAGAATTTTACGCTGAATCCGAATCTGGCAGCCATTTCACCATCCACGACAACCTAGACGGTCGCCCACGTCAGCCTAGACGGTCGCCCACGTCAACCAGGCGGTCGGACCAACTCACCCGAGTCTCACACTCTGTCGTTGCAGAGGGGGGGGGAGTCAGCGAACATGTTGTGAACGGGAACCCACCTGGCCGGCACACCACGACAGACCACAACCTCTGTCGTTCCAGAGGGGGGGGGACTCAGACCCGAAGCACCACGGCGGCCGACCACGACACTCTGCCGTTCCAGAGGGGGGGGGCGCCGGTCGAGTGTTTGTCACTTGCTTACTACTTC
>CAJQUW010000790.1:18392-34656 GCA_907163375.1 Prostheceraeus crozeri
TAACTACAACTATGATTAATAAACATGAGTAGTGAAAACTGTGCCCTACTTGCCACGGATAGGTACATGGATAGGTACATGGATAGGTACATGTAAAGTTTAGTGTTATCAATAGGTACATGGATAGGTACATGTAAAGTTTAGTGTTGTCAATAGGAACATGGATAGGTACATGGATAGGTACATGTATAGTTTAGTTATCGATAGGCACACGGATAGGTACATGTATAATTCAGTGTTATCAATAGGAACTTGTATGAGATCTGTTTTACTGGATAGGTACATGTGTTTGGTACACTGTGTTTCGGAACGTCTATGATCGAACTTGTGTGGTTTGGTTCTGAGCACTTGGGTACGTACCGATAGACGTCCGTTGTTTGATTTTGAATGGGTTTGCTCAATTGCGACTATTGTGACAATTATTTTTAATGTAGCACTATTTAGATGTGAAACTTTACTGTGCAGTTATGATTTAGTTGCTCCCCAATAAGAAAACCAATTCCAGAACTATGTTTAAAATGAAAAGACAAGAGATTTACAATGTAAGTTTAATTTAAGCGTGAAAAATAAATGAGGGGTGCAAATCACGTCCCTCAGGCGACTCCATGATCTTCAAGAAGTCATCACACCACTCATGGAATGTCGGATTTTTACTAAAGTCATGGTCACATTCGTGTACCGGACACTTCACCGGTAGTCCATTCCGCCTTTGAAGTGCAGAGACAGTCAAGGTCTTCCATAGGGCCACTTTGCAGCCGCAAGACAGATGCATGGTCATGTCCAACTGACCTCCCATAATGACTTGGCTGTCATTTTGAAAATAAAATAGTGGTTTTGAGGACATGCTTCTTGTTATGGAACGTTGAGGATAAGTACTTAACAGTTTGGAACAATGTCATCCTTTATATAGTTATATATATTCTTTAGGGAAGTTCGGTACCTCTCTGATTGGCTGTTAGGATTTCCTTTGTTTAAAAAGTATATAAGTCCGAGGTTTGTACCAATTCTTATCAAAGGTTCTAATCCTCACGTTTACAAGTTACAATTATTTTAAATCTACAAGTCATAATGGATCGCAAACAGAAAGCCGCAGTTGAGAACGGTACTGCTGATCGTACCACTTCGCCAGTGGAACGTACCAGTACACCTCCCCAATCTCCGATGGAGCGATCGACAACACCAAACGAGGAGCCGGTGGTGTTCACCCAAGCCCCTGCATCGCCCGACTACTCGAGTGATGAGGATAGTGACGTATCAATTGAGACGATGCGTCACATGAATAAGAAGTCCATGCGAACGCCACTTTATGGACGGGTCACGGTTAAAGTCAAGAACGCCCCGAAAAAGTATCACACCAAACGGGTGTTCATGAGGATGGAGCCGAACGAGCGGAGCCTCACAACCGCTCTCGAATTTTCGGTCATCGACCTTGACACACCACGTCGCTGTCCCTGTGCGCCCAAGAAGACCAGGATCCATGTGCAAGTGGACTTGAAAAAACTTGTACCCTTTCCTTACCTTGATGACATTTAGTGTGTTTTTTCTTAATCTCTTTATTTAATATTTATTTGTATATATGAACAGACTTGTTTTATCATTTCACAAATCGGTCTTCAATTAAGGTCTGAATGGGAAAGGGGAATAACTATCTACAATTAATGATGTTCAATAACTGAATTGAAACAAAAAAATCAAGTATGAAGACTTCAACTTGAAATAAATAGGAACATATAACTTTTAAAGAAACAGTTATGTTGTTAATTTTAAAATGCTTGTAGCAGTCCAGGATGATATCATACATGTGTCATACGCGACACCATAAGAATGAGAATGAAAAGACCTTTAGAATGATATAAGGTATGTACCTATTCGATGGGAAAATCCTAGTTGTATGCAACTGTATGCAAGCAGACAAATGTTAGATTTTTAAATTCACTAAGTTTTTAGCCCATTCTTTAAAGACATGTAGCTCTCTAGTTATATGTCATACATGTGTCATACAATACACCATTAGAATTAGCATGAAAAGAGCATTCGGATGATATATTGTATGTACCCATTTGATGAAAAAATCCTAGTTGTATGCATCTGTATGCAACTTGAAAAATTCCAAGTTTTTTTACAAAAATGACTAAGTTTACAAATTTTCAAAGTTAAAGTTTTACAACTAAAAATGACCATAATATACAAACCTCTACACTTGACCTTGACCTTGACCTTAGACCTGACCTTGACCTTTGACCTTCATACACTTCATACACTTCATACACGGCGGGGGGGGGGCCTCAAAATTTCTCGGGCGCTTCGCGCCCTCGAAATTTTTCGGATTATAGGGTAAATAAATTTTCTCGTGCGCTTCGCGCACTCGAAAATTTATTTACCCATGGGTTCCGGGTGCCATAGATACTCTTCTTGCTTCCCTAACCCTAACCTTAACCCTAACCCTAACCCTAACCCTAACCCTAACCCTAACCCTAACCCTAACCCTAACCCTAACCCTAACCTTAACCCTAACCCTAACCCTAACCCTAACCTTAACCCTAACCCTAACCCTTAACCCTAACCTAGTATTTTAATTTGATTATTCGAATTTTGGCGCGAAATTTGAATTTTCGAAATTTAGCGCTTAATTCAAATTTTAATGTTCTATTCAAACCACACGTTTTATAACTTCAAATATGAATCATTATATGACTATTAATAATAACATGTATATCAAATAATACATCAGTCCATCAGTTCATATTACTTTGAATTCACTCTACTGTTTACATGTAGAAATCTTTCAACACATATGATGGCACTTCCATTTCTAAGGTTAAAAATAAACCAGCTGTTCCAATTCTTGTTTGAGTTATCAATTTTGTTTAACCGTACCAATTCCAAGATGTGATGTCATAAGGTCTTTGTTCATAGTTGCTTTGTCAATTTCATATATAAAGAAGTTGCACACAACGAATTTTCACTCATTTTCAAATTATTTAGTGTCCATAACAGACGTCGTTCTTCGTTCCTCCGTTCTCCGGTTCTTATTACAATTCTAAAGTGAGTTTCATTGTCATGTTCTGCTACTTTATAGGATATTCGGGAGTAGGAACATTATTAAGTTTTTATAACCAAATAGCTTTAAATATAGAAGCTTGGATTTTTAGGATAGGAACACTTTATGTTATATTATTAACCATGTTTTTTTATTTTAATTTTTCATCCTATATTAAGTCACTGAGCGAGAGACATGAATATATCAGTTTAAATGTAAGTGTATTTGAATCAACAAGATTTTCACAGTTTGTAAATAAATAAAAAGATACCTAAATAAAGCCTTCATCCATTTTAAATATTCAGTCTGTCATCTGCTAACAGATGTATAAAATTCAAGCTTGTTTAATTAAACAAATTGAGGATTGGTTGAAATTTTCGAAATTTCACTTTCATTTCATTAAATTAATTTCGAAATTAAATAATAGTAAATCAGCTGTTTCCAAATTTCAACTCTTCTTATGAGCTAACCCTTTTCGAATAAATATCTAATTTTCGACTTTCGGTTTCAATTTCAACTTCAAATTTTATTTCTTCTTAAGATTTGTTAAATATTAATCTAGTACTTAATAAAGGTTTGAAGATGGTACATAAATGATTTCTCATTTAAAAAGAGATTAAATTATAATAAAATTTTTTTATCCTCTACAGAAATGGTTCGACAAGAAAGCATCGCACGGCAACGTCTCATCTTCCACTTCTGTGAGACTTGCCAACTGCCCGTTCGACATGCGAACAAAAGCGGGCATAAGGAATGCTCCTTCCGAGAGGACTGCACGTACCTCTACTGCCTCACGTGTAAGAGGTATGAAAGGAGCGATGCAAAGGTGAATAGTGACTCCGCGAAAGCATTTATTACCAAGCACACCCCTTGTGCTCAACTAAATGGGAGAAAGGGGATTAACTTAACCTCCAAAGTTGAGAAGAAGAAGTTGGAGCGTCTTTTTGGGAAGGATCGACCGACTGAAGGCGTGCTTTCCCAGTTGGATGAACCTGCTCCAAAGGATAAGCCTCAAAAGTCGCGAGTTCCTAAGAGGAAAGTTCCTAAGTCTCGGGAGTTCATCGATGAGACTTTTAGTGATTGTGAGGTGAGTGCCATCAATTCTACATGCTAGTTTCAACGGATAACTGGCTCACAGCAGAAAAATAAAAAAAATACTACTTCATTATGTATGAAATGATTATATGTTGTAAAACATTTCAGGATGTACTGATGCCCCCACCGAAGAGAGCCAAGGTGTTGGTTCAGAAGAAACTTTTCGCTAAAGATGTAAGTATTTATTGACTAATTTAATTATTTCTATACATAAAGTAAATCAACATTGCTTAAACATTTCAGAGTGAGCTACCTCACCCGACAAAGACTAATGAGGATGTAGTGGCCGAAAAATTGCGAAATGTAAGCATTTCAGTTATTTATTAGTTCTCAATGTGAAATTAAACATGAATTTTTCCTACTTTCAGCTGTTTCCCAGTGTTCAAGGCTGCCCGAAAATTCCGCGCTTATCTTCACCGAGGAGCAGACTACCTTCGAGTGCCGTAAGTGTCATTACATAGGTCTCAGTCAACAATAACTGAAAATGCATCAAGTATTTTTAAAAACATACATACTTCGTCAATGAGTTGCGAGCATGTTATATTATTTTTCTCTGCAGGTTGTGCGATCGCTGTCCCTCAGGAAGCATCGCAGTTTCCTTTCGACGCCAGCGACAAGTACATCGGTGGAAGACAATGAAGAAAAGCCCTATTCGATTCGGGAGTCTTCATCAGAGGACGATGAAACCTCGTCAGCGACTTCATCTGATGAGGAAACGTCGTCAGCGACTTCTTCGCCGACATCTTCTTCCGATGAGGATGATGATCCTGTTACAAATGTAAGTATCAAAGTTGGTCAACTGCATGAGTACAGAATTTTCTATTAAAATATGTTTTTTGTTTGTAATAGATTGATTTATCTTTTAGAATGACTCGTTGCCCCGTGAGACAGAGGTTGGAACCGATCAGAAGGTCACAATCCAGCCGGAGGTAAGAGAAATTCACTTTTATATCTCATCAATGGTAAAATGCTAAATAGATGATAAACAATTGTTTCTTTCGATTACAGGACTCCGCGATGTGTGCATCTCAGGAGGAGGTCTCGTTCAGCCACATCCGGGCTTCTCCGAGCTGGAGTGTGCGCCTTCCTTTATCGCCCATGATGACACTGGCTCCGTTATCTCCACTGCGTCCTTCCTCTTCGATCCCAGCCGCAGCTCCTTCCTCTCCGATCCCAGCCGCAGATCCTTCCTCTCCGATCCTAGCCGCAGATCCTTCCCCTCACGCTGCTGCCCCCGCACCTCCAGCTGCTCTCCCTGTCCGGCAGTATAATGTGGATCTCGACGCGACAGCAGAAGAGGTACAAGACGTTGAGGTGCAACTCCGTCGTTGCCAAGAGCGCCTAAAGGAGGCTGAGGCCCGCGAGGCTAAGTTGAAGGAGGACAATAGAGGTTTGATTGAGTCTCTAAGAAATATTACTCAATCAAACCTCCTGTTGGCCTCCCAAGTAACCACCAGTCAACAGCACAATAAAGAGACACTTGTCCACCTCGACTGTTCCCAAAATGGGATCAGAAAAGTGCGCCTTACAAGGATGGACGATTTGGGTGGCTGTAGTGACAGCTGCAGTCACCTAAAACTTTATCATAGTGGCATTGTTAAATGCGTCAAACTATAACTTCATTACTTTTACTTCTTTTTTCTTCTATTTTGAAAAAAAAATTGTTGAAATTTTATGTGTTTTCTCTTTACAACAGATCGGAACATATGGTATTGGCTGGTGATGACGCTGACGTCATTAGATGGTAGATGTATATAAGGGCTTGCTAATTTCAATCCTCATCAATAATCATGGTTGTCTGTACCAAGTGTGGAAAAGTGTTCACTCTCATAGGCAATTTGCAACGACATGAAAAATTTTGTAAGTTAGGAAAAACGTATCAATGTAGCAAGTGTCCATATAAGACGAATAGGATGGATAATCTTAAGAGACATAAACTTGTATGCAATAATAAACCGAATGATAGCATAACAGAGTCAAATTCAAATAATCAAAATAGATCTACTTCTAAGCCAACAACCAGCGCTTCAACTAACATACAAAACTTTATGCAATACTGCTCTCGGTGTGGCAAAACGTATAACTCTATAAGTAGATTTCGACAGCATATGAATGTACATAACACAAATAGTGAGATGAATATGCATAATAACTATGGAACTGTTAGTCTCAGTGAAAGCGCACTCAATGGTCATGCACGTGTGTATGATATCACGCCAACAACACCTACTGTGGACATAACATCATTCTTAGAAAGCATGCGTTCCATGTTAGGGAATTTAGTGTCTGACTTACTAAGGAGCTATCAATTGCGCGGTCGTCTGATTGCACAAATTCGTTATGTCCGTTCTAATCCTCAAGAAGAAGAAACTTTTCTCGCACACTTTACCTCATCATCCTCAAACTATATTTATGACTATGATGCTTGGTTTCAGGATCATCTAAATAGTCTAATAAATCATATTGAAGCCTTCACAAAAAAGGGTAGCAATTGGATTATAGATGATGTACAAAATATAGAGTTCAATGTAATAACAAGTCCAATACTGTCAGGTGGACAATCATTTCCTCTACCAAAGAAGTTAAAAAACTCTAAAGCTGTCATTAATGTTAATTCAAATGCAAATGATTGCTTCCTATATGCAGTTTTATCAATATTGCATTATAATGAAGTACCTTATTCAAGGAATGAAGTAAAATCATATAGTGAGTGGACATCTGAGCTAAATATGGAAGGCATTTCCACACCAGTATCAATCAAAGATATTCCAAAATTTGAGAAAAATAATGATATTAAAATTAACATTCACTTTTATGAAAATGGACTCAAAGGTGTTCGTTACAATAGTAACTTTACTGGTAGGCAAACGGTTAATATTTTGCTAATTCTAAACAATGGAGCAGCACACTATTGTGGAATTCCAAAGCTGTCAAGATTGTATAGGAGAACTTTAAAAAGACATAAATACTTCTGCGAAAGATGCACTCAGTCATTCACATATAAGACAACACTAGAACGACATTTCCAGTTTTGCATTCGAGGAAAAGCACAAATAGAAAAAATGCCGACAGATCTAAAAGTACTAACAAGTAGCATGGAATATCAACTAAGTCCTCCTTTAGTAATTTATGCAGATATAGAGTGCTACATTGATAATAAAATACATAAACCTGCGGCTATTGGAGCTTATCATGTCTGGCATAATGCCCTTCAATCAAAATTTGAAAACAAGTATTACCTCTTTGAGGGAGAAAATTGCATTATTAGTTTCTTGCACCACTTAGAAACTGTAGCCCAAGACTTATATGACAACCAATGTGCAACAACTAGGCAGCCAATGTCACTGTCAGCGGATGAAAAAGCACGCCACGAGAATGCAGAATGTTGCAACAAATGCAAATCAAAATTCAGCGATGAAGTCATAAAAGTTCGTGATCATGATCATATCACCGGACGATATAGGCAAACATTATGTAGGAAATGCAATCTCCGGTTAAGACTTAACAGACGGGAGCTCCCCATATTTTTCCACAATTTTAAAAATTATGATAGCCACATTGTTTGCTATAAAGCGATTGGAAGAATGAAGTCTTGGAAATTAGATGTTGTAGCAGCAACTGCTGAAAAATATATAACTTTATCCGCCAGTGTCCCTGTAAATGAATACAAAGGGAAGACAGTATACTTTAAACTAAAATTCTTAGACTCATATCAATTTCTAAGTGCATCCTTGAGTGAATTAGCCAAGGGCTTGCAAACGTATGAGCATGTAGAGACATTAAGGGTAGAATTTCCACAATTAAGTGATAATGTTTTATATCAGAAGGGAGTGTTTCCATATTCATACTTCAAAAACTTAAACACGTTGACGGAAGACTGTCTACCACCACAATTTGAATTCTATAATGATCTTACTCGTGAGCACTGTTCCGATAGTGAATATGAACACGCTAACAAGGCGTGGATTGAATTTAATTGTAGCACATTTGGTGATTACATGCTGGCATATCTGAAGTTAGATGTTTTATTGTTGGCAGACATATTTGAAGTGTTTAGAGCATTGAGTCAACGTGAGGATGAAGTCGACCCTGTACATTTTGTCAGTCTCCCACATCTTAGCTTTACCTCAGCACTAAATTTCTCTTCCAATGATCCCCCACACTACATACAAGATGAAAATATGTACAATCTATTTGAACGAGGAATTAGAGGGGGTATGACTTTCACCAACATTCACCGAGCGCGTGCACGCATTGAAGAATTAGGAAATAATATACATGAAAGTCGACATTTGACCTACTTAGATGTTAATAACCTTTACGGTTCTTCACTCAGTAGGAATCTACCCACTCAAATTTCAAATGGTTGAATGAAAGTGAATTAGATAATTTTTTAAATGAAGAAAATGTTCAAAATATAGATGATGATGGTGAAATCGGCTACATTTTTGATTTAGATTTAGAGTATCCTGCAGCCATTCATGATGACACTGCCGATTTCCCATTAGCTCCAGAAATGCAGATGATTGAAAAGAGAATGTTTTCACTCTATATGAAAAATCTATATGAAAAAGTAAGACCAAATACACATTTTTCTTCTATCAAGAAACTTCTGCTCCATCAATTTGATAGGGAAAATTATGTAGTCCACTATTCAATTTTAAAATTTTACTTGAGCATGGGCATGAGAATCAAGAAGATTCATAGTGGCATAAAATTCACACAAAAGCCTTGGTTAAAAACATACATTGATATGAACTCTCAAAAGAGGGCTCAATCAAACACTGACTTCGAAAAGTCATTCTACAAATTGAAAAATAATTCTTTATATGGTAAAACAATGGAAAATGTAAGGAGAAGGAAAAAATTTAAACTAGTCAACAATGAGAAACAACTACTGAAATTGTCAAATCATCCTCTCTATGTTCAACACAAAATATTTGATGAAGATCTGGTTGGTATGGAAATGTACAAACCTTCAATAGTTTTAAATAAATTAATATATGTTGGTCAAGCAGTACTTGACTATAGTAAGTTGGAAATGTATCAATTATATTACAATGATCTAAAAGGATGTCCACTGATAAATAGAACGCGACTTTGTGGAGGTGATACCGATAGTTTCTTCCTATGTTTATACACATCACCATCTGTCCGTCTGGAAGATATACTTCTATACTTCGGTGAAAAGTTTGACTCTTCAAACTATGACAGTCATCACCGACTATACTCAACTACAAACAAAGCTAGATTAGGTTGTTTTAAGGATGAGTGTGCTGGAAAGTTGCTTGAGGAAATGATCCTACTAAAACCGAAAATGTATTCCATGAAATATCTAGACTCTACCAATCATAGCATCAAACGTGCAAAAGGAATTCAGAGAGCAGCAGTTAAAAAATTGAAACATGATGACTATAGGAGTGTCTATTATAGTGAGAATGATACAACTGAAGATATGACAATTATAAATTAAAAAAAAATCACATAGTTAGCACAAAATCATTTAGGAAGCGAGGTCTTTCACTTTGGGAGGATAAGCGCTGTTGGCTGGATAAAAATTTATCATTACCATATGGACACTATAGCCTAGGTCTTCCCCCACCGTCGAAGAGAAGGAGATGCCTTCTGTCACAGGTGATGTAGAATAAGTCTAAATAAAAACAATATAATATTCCACTTGTAATAGATCTTGCGATTGCTGCATCTTCCGACATGTAGCAACACTTACTAATACATAAGTAGTCTTACTAAAATTGAAATTTCTACATCTTTCCGATATGTAGAAATGATTACTAATAAATAGGTAGTCCTAATGTGAATGAATATGTGAAGAATTTGTACTCAACATCATTCCGATATGTTGAGCTAATAAAATAGCAAACTTTAGGCAAACATTAAACTTAAATTTGAGACATAGCTTTCGGAACATGCCTCATTACATTAGAACATGGAAACTTAGTGACGTTCAAAACGTTCACATAACAAATTCTAACAGAATAGCATTTCGTCATTCAATAGCAAATAGTGAATCGAAAACATCGTGGCGTTTGCATTAGTATTGACTCATTGCCTTCACTGAAAGACTTTGCGGATCTCATTGACAACCATAAGACTCGGATCAAGATTCCTCTCGATGACAAGGTATGGATAAAGTGTGATTCATCAGTCAAACTATGCGTCTGTTCACCAAAACGTGAAGATGTTGAATATCGATTTTTTCGTTTCAGTGACGTCACATGGGAAACCTTTACAAGGGAGATACTACCACAGATAACGTCATTCATTAAAGATGGAGGACATCAAACGGTTGGAAGTTGTAAATCGGATGTTAACTACAAAAGCAAAGTCAAAACTCAATCTACAAGAGATCGAGATGAATATACCCAACCGAAAACAATGGTTACTGATAAATCGCAAATTGAAGCCGACACCGAGATTACATCTTGGAAGACCCTCTATGTTAACATGGAGGATTCATAGGAAGGATAGATCTCTCTCTATCCTATTCTTTCCAATTGGAACAATCCATTGTATTGTAAGGGTCATGGAGGGTGATCTCTCATATCTACACTTAACTTTGGAACATTTACTTGGTGATTCATTATCTGATTGGAAAGTGAAAACAATGACCGTGTTATGTGAATTACATTATCACTATGATTTCCGTAAAGTTACATCATCACATAATCTAACTTATGAAGTGGAGTTATTTCCAGCAGCTCAATTGACTAACTGGCATCCATATCATGTTCATGTGTTCCATAATGGAAAGATTGTGATAACCGGCATTAAAGACATAAGTGATGTGCCTCCCATCATATGTGATTTGAAAAAATGTTTCATGAAAACCAAATTGTAGATTTTGTATATATGTGGATAGATAATGAAATGTGAACATGTTTTTTGTATATATGTGAATAGATAATGAAATATGAGCATGTTTTTGTTTTACTTATAAATACCCTTGTTTTGGAAAAAAAGAGAGCAAGTTAATGATACAACATAAAACTTTATTTCAAAAACTGTTTCAAACATATTTAGTAAGAATTACATCATTTTTATCACAGTTTTTTGAAAATAGTTCTAAAGCACTTTTACAGTTATTTTTCAATGGTCTCTCGTTGACAAAATAGAGTACATAGCCACCGCACATTAGAGATGTATTACTTTGAAGTGGGGAACGATGTCACTTTCCTAACAGTCCAGGAAAACCTGTTCATCCATAATGCGATATCATGTAAACGAGGTTGATTAAGAGAGTCAAAATATTCGGCAACTTTATAACGATTGATGTATACAGCAATCCAATGTTTTCCGGGAAGATTGTTGGTATCCGTATTGATGATAAGCGAACAAGGATAGAAGGAATTGAATCAGGTAAATTTCTCTAGAAAAGACATTGAGAAATATTGTCTTGGAGTAGGGATGAGCTTTCCTCATTTTCCTCAAGATTTCTATGTTGCTTAAGTTACTCATCTCTGATAGCTGACAGTCACGTCTCTCATTCTTGTTATCTCAACTTTGCTATCACAGATAGCATAAATGAGACAAGTAATTGTTTTCTTCAAAGGTGACTCAAATGATACCTCCAGTCGTAGATTTCCAGGCTTTGTAACTCCTACGCTTTCACCACCTAGATCTGCATCTGCTGTGAGGTTTGTACATAATGAGTGACAGAAGTAGCCATTCTTGTACATATCCATTGTAATTCCATTTGAATCGTCTGTATTAAACATGTTGAGGGCGGTTGAAAATAGAACCATATTCACGTGCGAATTTACCATCTTTGAAATTAGGCTCATATGCTTTGCAAGATACAAATTTCTCTAACCCATCCTGATAGAGTGCTAGTTTGCTAACATTAAAGTGTTGGAAATTGAATGGATTCTTTTCAAAAGCACCAATGAATGCCTCATTTTCCACAAATGTGATATACACCGCCTTTAGCATTGCAGTGGGAAAAAGATTTGGGTAGGCATGTGAGGATGATCCCGCACCAATTGTGAAGTTTGTCAACACACTGTGATTAACTGGATATATTGCATTGTTTTTCCTCAATCCTGTCGCATGCTCGTTGATGACTGACGGGTTCATTGTTACTCGCCTTACATTGAGCACGGCATTACTTATGTTGACTTGATAGTTTGTAGCTCCAAAAGCCATTAACGCGAACTCAGGATTTGCGCGAATAAATTTTATTTGCATTTTAACCTGTGATAGCAGATATCTAGATTGACGAAGGAAATCAAGATTTAGACGGGTCCTTTCAAGTATAATTCCTTTGAATCCGCTGTTAAATCCATTCGTCTTTTCAACCCTGTATTTGAGACATCATCAAATTTCCCTTGCTGATCATCATTCCACCCAGAAACTTGCAAGTGTGACTGTTTAGCTTGCTTTTGAAATTGAGTCATTGCCCCCAACATGTATATATGCTCCATATGGATATGCTCGATCCCCTCCTTCAATCTGTTTGTCATTAAGAGACAATATTAGATACACATCTGAGAACAGACTGGCAATAGGAAGATTTGCTAACCCCACTTTATCCTTGGATGAATCGATTTTTTTTTATTTGTACCATCAGTCTTCTTAATTTGTATACACAACTCTAAATCAATGGATTGACAGTCAATATAATCTTGAGGATTGGCAGGTATATCAAACTGAATAGGCCGCTGGTTACCATCGATATTTGTTGTGGGGGACCATGTCTACAATTGTTGAGGAGATGATGTCTGTCTGATGAGGGGGAGAATCGAAGAAACACAAAGCCGAATTGATACTCTGCATCGTATTAGCTCTACAAATATGTTGTCTTCCTTCGTTTTGACTTGTTTCTAGTAGCTGTGGAATTTCGTTTGCGCTTTCATTGTTTTCACTCGACGTCTAGATTTAGAACGTGCTGCTCTAGTCGGCTTTTTACTTTTCCTGCGTCTTTGCTTAGTAACTCGGCCTGATCCAACTTGTCTTGACTTCCTACGCTTCTTCCGAACTGTACGTCTCGTCTTTGTTAAATCATCTAATGCGTCTATGGCAGATTGCTGCGCGCGCATTTTCATAGATTCACCGATATCCTCACCTTGAGCGCATCAGCTGCAACATTTGCACCAAAATCTAAAGCCCTGCTTCAACACGCTTCAATGATTGTACGCCATACTTTTTGAGTGTTGGAAGAACCATACGTCTTAGTGCACCAAATATGCCTCCTCCAACTTGTCGTCTACCTCCAACAAACACGGGATAACCGCTCTGATATGATGGTCTACTGTAAATGCCTGTCATTATGACTATTGAATAACTATGGAAGTCACAATAGCGTAAAGCCTTATTCTCGTGACCTAATATGTAGGGTCAAAACAGTAACACCACCACAGAACGGTACTACTTCTCCTGCGTCATCATGAATTGATATGTCAATTCTATTGGTGAAAATTTCGGCTGATTGGTAGATACATTGTGTTAAAAAATTCTCGATTGATTAGTTGCTTCCTTACGGATGAGAGAGGAAATGTGCGCAGAAGTGGGGCCTCAATGTCTTTCTTTTCGCTTCCTTTTGTTTTTTCGCTTTTTTTTTTTTTTTTTTTTTTTCTTTATTTAATTTTTTGTTTCTATTTCGCCAACCCTTGTATTATTCAATAATGTTACAATAGACGTATAAGTTACTTATATCACGCTCTAGTGATGGGGCTGTATCGCCTATTGATTTTTTTTGTACCTTCATAATAGTTGATTTTGAGAATCCCAATGTGGTCGTTAACACGCTATCCAGCTTGATAAAAGAGTTCTTCCCTACCTTTAGAATCATGCGTTTCTTATGTGGATCATAAGAAAAGAGTGTAAGAGAGAGATATTCATCTGCATCAAGGTAATCTACACCAAACTCATTTAACTTTATTTTTTTTTTTTTTGTACACAATTCAGATGGCGTTTTCAAGCTTTCAATGTTCAAATTAACTCTTTTTACAAGTTCACTGGAAGTAGACAATTCATCACCCGATATGTCTTCGCTGTATACGTGGATATCCCATGAAGCATTTGTTGATGCTTTGAGTTTAGAAGAGGACAATTGAACCTTGAATGTATATTTTAATTCTGTCCACCAAGGTGAGCTTTCAAGGCCCTTAAACTTCCCAATCTTTTCTGATCCAAATTCAATAACCGCGGACTCAGACTTTTCCAATGGTGTCTTTTTAGTAAAAACAATAAATTCTGCCTCCGTTTCAACAGTAAATAAAGTTACTTTCTCTTTCTTATATTCACAAGTCATTAACGTTTCTGGCACTGATCCTTGAAACTTTCTTGCAAAAGTCTTCAACACTTCTAATGACCCTCAAATTTATTTTTTACTCGGATGCTCTTTTTTGTAATGCATACAATGGCACAATTCTACATTTAAAATCAGTGACTTTCCTCTCCGAATTCCACCCACGTCCATTGTACCAATACCTTGATGAGAAAGTTGTTCTGGAATACCCAAAAGTATGACTCAAATCCTTACCTAATACAAGAAGAACATGCTTCCCTTCCTTCATCAATTTTGTTTGGACCCCTTTATGACTGGTTTGTAGAAATTTATTCAAAAGTCAGCTTGAACGAGATCATTTATTCGTTCAAACATTCTACCGATTTCCTTTTCTGTATATTGCAAGCTCATTGTGGGAACCTGAGAATCAAAAGTTGACGTTGCAAATGCCTTTTGAATTTTAATCATGTTTTGAACAGATGGATAAAGATGTTGAAAAAGGATGTAAGTTAGATGAATGAAAAGCCCATGTACCATGTAGAGTCTATTGGTTGAAAATATGCGAAAGCAATCATCCTTCTCTCGCACTTCTTTATGTAATTCAAAATAGTTGTTCATTTAGCAAACTGATATCGTTGTAATAAGTAATTTCAGTTAGAGCAACTTCATGGGGTCCATGGCAGAGTCAATTGGATTAGCGAATTCAAACAGAGTATAGAGATGGTTTGTTACTTGGGAATATCTTGGGGGGTTGCTATTGCTTGGAAGAATGATATTGAAGTTAGTAGACATGTTAAAGTCCATATATGGAAGAAGTCACAACCTGCTATATTAGCTTAAAAAGTTACGAGCTGTCTCCCATCTCAACATTTTGTAGGATCCTGGTGCCGTTAATCCAGGCTATTGAATGAATCAGGATTATCCTTTCCATTTAACTAGACTATTTTCCTTTGATTGCCATGACCTTTTTCCTCCTAATTATTTTATCAATTCAATACACCTCTTCACTTCTGTATACTACTATGCAATTCATAAGAAGTAAAATTTTCCTTCAATAGGATATGCCATGGTCAATCTATTAATTTATACAATGGTGGGTCTAAATTTTGTATTTACTTCATCCACAAAAAACTCTTCTTCAGTCCAATTAGGTAGATACCCCTTCTCAATGTTAGACTTAACTCTTTTGAAATCCGAACTCTATCAACAACATTAAATTTTCTTTTCATTGGGAAATGTTTTTCGCTTTTCTTTATCATACAATCGAAGCCGTACATCCATCGGATTTATCAGGAGGTAACATCAACTGGTTTTCATCTTAATGAATTCGATGGTAGCTTTCATTTGTAAATTCTTAACAAATTTTCTGCAGCTCAACCTACCCAAACATGTGTATTTTTTGGCAGGTGAAATAGCGCCATTATTTTTGTTCTTCAGCGTGTGCCGATTGAACCTCTCAACCATCGGCAGCCTTTATTAAGCACTTTTGACACTAAACTCAATTCCACATTATGACTTTTAAGGAGACTTCGAACATGAGAGTTTTCGAATTCCTTCCCTTTGAATCGGTCCTGATATTCTTTTTGGCGGAACACGCACCTCATCGAAAAAGCTCTGAAAAGCAACGCTTCAACTTCTGGTCCTCGTTTAGATTCAGCGCCAGTGCCCCAAGCATAGCGAGATAAAAATATCTATTACGGTTAAGATGTATTTTAATAGCCATCATTGTACTGTGATATCTGTTGCATGTCAGCCAAGTCGCCCTTGCCATTGACTATCTATATTGTTAACAACATATTTTTTGTTGGAATACCGCTTTCTGAATTTTGTGAAGAGTGTAAGTCGGTTGACGCCTCAACCACTTCTTGACTTTTCTCTATTCC
>CAJQUW010000791.1:0-19554 GCA_907163375.1 Prostheceraeus crozeri
ACCGGTCATATATACATTATTATCATGAACGTATCGATATCTGGAAAAACATGCCATACTGAAAATAACAAAACTTTTTTCAATTGATCAGTGCGACAACATATACACATCGGACCAAAGATGCATCGGACCATAGTTGTGATCATTGTGGTAAATATTTCTAAAATGTTAAATTTTCAATCAATTATTTATGTGATTGACGCACTGAGGTGGCCAGACACATGTAAATAGGCAAATACAATAGTTAACATAAAGTTATCATTTCCCAGTATGCTTTGCGGTCTAAAGGTTGAACTTTGAAAAATGGGACATTCTAAAATATCTCTGGGACACTTCATTGATCATGTGAATCTTGTGATATTGCAATTATGCTTATCACAACCTGTGTTACGAAATGGAGTTTACAATGGATTTTCTAAACAGATTTAAACATTTCTTTTGTTATGAGTTCAAAATACTTCAAAAGGCTTCTATCTCATACGTTGCTTATATTGTGAGCTTTCTGGTGACTTTCACCCGTCGTCAGACACGCGCGAGCAGAGAATGACATACAAAATGGACAGAACATGTGATCGCAATGATTACATTTCACACTGGCACCATTCAACGACACATCGATTAACTTCTGATTGAAATAACATAGCTTAATATTACTCTTTTGTTTTAATCGTCATGAAATTTAATCCATTGTTCCTTTATAATATACGTGCCTGGAAGTATGGAGTTTGAATGTTCTTAAATCCTTGCGCGTATAGGGACTCGTATTTGTGGTGTTTATCATCTAAGAAAATCTTAACTCACCAACTATATCATCCTGTGTTAATTTGATGCATAGTTTTTGGAATTATTTCAGCTCATATTTAGACATTACAGTATCTCCCTAAAGGAATTGTTATGTAGATGGCGAATTGATTCAGTTTCAAAATGAGTGCCTATGGTTTTATTGCAGAAATCTTCAAACATTTTCTATATTAGAAATAGGAGACTTGCTTATTAACGTTATCAAGCGGTTATTAAGTATTAGTGACGAGACGGTCCTACATTGATAAGAGACTTGAGATCTCATGTATTTCACAAATATTCAGTGTAGTGGAGGGGGTACGTGGTAGTACGGTGTACAGCCAATAAAATATTTTGAGTTTGCCGTACCCCCACCACGAAGATGTTACCGTATATATGAGCCGTATAGAAGAAAAAAGTCATGAAACGCTCCGTAATTTTACCGTTGTCCCACCATTGATTTTGCGACTACAACACTGCAAATATTCATGAACATTATTTATATGAGCAATGCATCTTCTAAGGGTTTAAAAATGAATACATGTGTTCTATAGGATACTATTTGAGATAGTTTAGGATCTATTTCAAAACACTGGAATTTCATTTTGGGCCAATACCCTATCATATTACTAAATCCATGTGGTTCTGACAACTTCGATGATAGCAATAAAATGTTCCAGATTGTCAGCATGTCGCTGTCAGTATAGCAAAAGTCTAATAAAAGTAATTTTAAAAAGTTTGAAGGACCGTCACTACAAGTAGATAATCATTTTTATATAAGATGTTGAGGAGAGTGTTCTACAGTAATCTTGATTTTCTTGGTAATAACCTAGATATGTTGACATAAATATGCTATAGGCCTAGGTACGGTAATTAATTAAATATTTGTACGAAACCATCCTAGGCATAACCTCCGATGCTTGTCTATTGTAAGCTGTGGAGTAAAACAATTTTGAACGGTACGGCACAGGCCTACTTGGTGATATTGTGGTTAAGATCTCCGATTTTCAAGTAAACCTCCAATTTTCCTATTTTTTGGTGATAACTGTAAGTACATTAATTAGATAATTACTTCTAAACGGAATAAAGGATTACAAATCTACTTGAATAATTAAATAAGATGCAGAACACATTTCGTATGTAAGTGCATACTCTATCCATTAATTTATTAGAAGACACTTAAAACATACCTACATCCTGATATTATTACCTCAATTTTACCCCTCCTATTTTCTTACATCTATTTCTTCTCCTAGGTATTTTCTTTCCACAGCTCTACCCTTCATATTTTCTTACATCAATTACCCTTCCAATTTTCAACGAATTCCCAGGATCTCTCCCTTCAATCACTTTAGTGTGATGACTTCTTTTACTTTTGTTCCAATTGTCCTCATAATTGGCTTGTCACCTCATCATAGTGTCTGTAACTAGGATCGGGAACGGTTTGGCCCAAATAGTAATCCAAGTATTAAATTCTCACTATTGTCCTAGAGAATTGATGGTCAAAATCGACGATTTTAACGAATTCCCAGGATCTCTCCCTTCAACCACCCTAATGTGATGACTTCTTCTGCTCCAATTGTCCTCCTAACTCGGTCATGTGCTTCAAAAAGACATTCCTGGTAGGCCAAGGTCTGTTCGTTGTGAAGAAAACGAAAAGAGAGTTCTTCAACAACTTAATGACAACCAAATGATTCCCATGTCAACTCGCCGATTGTCTTCCGTTACAGAAATCAGTCGCTCAACTGTTAAGAGATTGCTCCATGAAGTGAAGGCCAAACCGTATATTCCACGGCTGATTCATGAACTTTTCAGACGATGATTTTAATTGACGTCGTGAAACTTGCTATACACTTCTCCGAAAAAAAAGGATGATGGTCATAACTTCGTGGACAATGTCATATGCACAGATGAGTCTAAATTTACTTTGAATGGATACGTTAATCGCCACAGTTGTGTGCTTTGGTCGATTGATAACCCTCCTTTCACTGTTGATCATGCATTTAATTCCATAATTCCAAAGGAGTTATGGTTTGTGCTGGTTTATCTTCGCATGGAGTAGTCGGTCCAGTATTCTTCGATGAAAATGAAAACGTAAATGCTGTGAATTATTTACGTCTCCTGAAAGATTACGTTTTCCTGCTGAACGACGGAAACAAATGGTTTATGCAAGATGGTGCGCCTGCACATCATGCGGTAACAGTTCGCAATGCTTTAGACCAGTGGTTCTTAACCTTTTTGCTCGGATTCCTCCCTAACTGTTGAAAGTATGCTTAATTCCTCCCTCTAAACTAGTAGGCCACTATTCGAGTTAAAAAAAGAAGTTAAAGATAGCATTAACAAACATTTTCAAATGCAGACTTCAGGTAGCCTATCACGAAGAATCTAAGTAGGCCTACGTGCAAATGGGAAGTGTTACTAGAAATCCATCAAAAAACTAATGACTGCATTGAGCCTGATACTTGCCGCACAATTCCTGAATTCGAGGTGTCAAATTCGTGAGTTTCAATCTCAAATCACTGCGCACGCTGATGCTGAGTCGACTTCTCTTCCTAGGTATCAAATCTGATACCGCCGAGACACCGAACTCGACCAGATACGATGTTGGAAAAGGAAGTAGTAGCATGTGGGCATTGGCTGATAAAGTTGGGGTGCTTTTCAACTGTTACTTGAGTGAGCCATACCATTTGACCTTCATTTATGAATGGAAATGTGACGCCTCGCTTCATTAGCTCTCTCTGACCAGAATACTACATATCTTCTAGTCTATCTTGTCGGTGCAACTGAGCAGGCTACAGACAAAACGTCCAGGTGATGATCTATAGCCGCGTAGTTGAATTTTCCCTAATTAAGATAATTCGAATGGAACACTCATACACAGAGATATATTGGTAGCTTCTAAATCTGTGGTCGCAATAGCTATTAAACAGTAGCTACATAATTAACATCTTGAATATTGGGAAGCGATTAACGAATACTGACGATGATAACTCACACGTGACGGTGAATCAACAAATCCTGTTCATCTCAAATACTCCTTCGAACCTCCTTCCTCCCCAAATCCTCCTTATGTACGTCATTCCTCCCCTGGCATGTTGAATTCCTCTCCAGGGAGCCACATGGCCCCCGGTTAAGAATCACTGCTTTAGACTGTCATTTTATTGACAGATTGATCGGAAGAGGGGGTCCGATTGATTGGAGTCCTCGATCTCATGAGCTCACACCATGTGATTTTTTCTTATGGGGATATATGAAAGACAGGGTTTATTCGAAGTGTCCAAAAACCATTTCTCAACTGAAGAGCTTCATTTCTGAAGAATTTGCATCCATTTCGCAAAATCTGTGCAAAACAGTCTGCCGCAGTGTGCGTCATTGATTTATGGAGTGCATTCCCAACGGAGGGAAGCAAATCGAGTACCTCCGATAATGTAAAATCCCTATTAACAACTGTTCCATGCTAATAAATGTTTGATCTAATACACTTGTGCATTTTCAATTTGATAGATTTTAGCGGGGCCTAATTCTAAATCAAAATTTTATCAATTCAAGTCGGTCAGGGTTTCTGGGCCACTTGGTAGAACTGGTGTGACGTGATGGTACTAGGCCTTTGATAATTAATATGCTTCATAAAGTAAACCTAATTTATTCTTTTCATCTTTCAGAATACAACGCGGGAGTGTATTAAGGATCTGAATCGGTTTATTATTCATTACCCTATTGCAACTTCACCAAACATTTCTCATGAAGATTCATGTAATAATGTAAATCAACATGAAGAGTTAAATAGTGAATTTGATTTACTGAACGATTTCGATGATATGCCGGATCTCATGTACCTTGAAGATGATAGAAGATTGGGTGATACTGAACTTTCTGATTCAGAATTTTATGAAGGGGAGGCCCGTTAGATCGCCCGCCTCCGGTACGTGTTCGTTACACGAACTCGGCCCGGTAAACGGGTCGTTCCTACCGTCACGTAACCGGTACGAGTTCGTGTACCCGAAGGAGGTTCCAAAAAAATACGCCTTGCTGCTTGATTTACGGGCTTTCATTTAATCTCCAGTGCTTTGTATTTTAGCTGGAGATTAAATGAAAGCCCTTTTTTACAAGCAACAGGGCGGATCCTACCTAAAGAGAAAAGTCAAACATGTCAAATAATAGGTTTATTCTTCATGAAATTATAGCCACGTACCACAGTAACACTGCCTGGGATAGTTGACTAAAATAACAGTACCTGGGAAGTTTGACAGCAGTTCGGCAACACTTTAACAATTCCTTGTGCAGTAATTGCCTTCACACTTGCAAACAGTTCCACGTAGAATCCATGTATAGGCCTACTTGGTTTGATATCCCAATCTTATCCGGAAATAAGAGAATCATTGTCTCTGAAAAAGGAAATATTTTTCAATGACATTTCAGGCTGGATTCATACGATCGTAAAAAGCAAGGATATGTATAGGATGCATCCATGCAAGAATTACATGATGTATTATATATAAAAGCACAAATGAAACAAAATTTGTAAATTAAATTAAGCAGTATTTACTATGCCAGCATCAATTAGAAATAGCAAGCAAAATTATGATGAGATTAACATTCAAGTCAATGTATGAATTAAACAGAGCTTCTGTAGACCGGAATGCCTGGATTTGGACTGTGATCCTGTTATTGAGAATAGCTCATCTACCGAAAGCTATACGAGTACATTAGTGTCTGATTTATATCTTTTTGTTTCTCTTTTTGCCACAAGTCGAAGAGCTGTAGAATTTCTACTGCCTATTCTAAAAAACATGGTTTAGATGTACCATGTTCATGGAATGGTTTGAAGTCAAAAGCAAAAATCAACAAGTCAAACAAATTGCAAGTAGTAAAAATTGACGATGATCGTCGATTCTCTTACTTTGGTGTGGCTCAAAACTTCAGATATCTTATCGAACATCGATTTTGTCTATGGAAACGGATGTTGATTTATATTTCAATATGGATGGGCTTCCTTTATTCCGTTCATCGAATTTCTCAATTTGGCCAATTCTAATGACGGTCAGAAGCAAACATTGTAGCTATGGATATCCTTTACCTGTAGGTTTGTTTTATGGATGTGGAAAACCTCCTGTTGTAACATACACAGATGCATTGGTTAAGGAATTGACTGAGTTATCACATTCACCTTATATGCATTCATCAGTTACTGTTTTCATAAAATCAGTTACATTTATATGTGATGCGCAATCCCACATTCATTTTCAAGGAATTACATCTTACAGTGGTTATGGAGGCTGTGGGTATTGTACACACCCTGGTGAGCACATAGGGTTCATGTCTTATCCACCGAATGGTATATACAGCGAGCGCACTGATGAGAGAAGTGAGTCAGGAAGAGAGTCTAATCAGAAATTCATTTCTTCTTTGTCACAGATACCTACTGTTAAAGGACTCGTGTCATCTTTCCCGCCAGAATACATGCATTTGATACTCTTGGGAGTAGTGCGAAGAGTTTGCAAATATTTCTTCACAGATCAAACCATACGTTCACAGTGTCGCCTGAACCCTTCCCAAAAAGAAGATATTAGCAATGAGATATCTACGTTGTCTAAATGTCTGCCTGGAATTTTTTCTCGGAGATTACGTGGTCTATCTGAGATTTCCAATTATAAATCTGTTGAATATCGCATATTTGTATTGTATTTCTCCCCCATTCTTTTAAAATGACATCTGCCGAGGAGATTTTACGATCATTTCCTACTTCTTCATTTTTCCATATACATCCTCTGCAGCTCGGAATCCACTGAGCTGGTTGATATTGCAGAAGCATGTTTGATGAAATTTCAACAAGAGGGTTTGGAATTGTATGGCCCAACGCTATTTTCTTATGATGTTCATGTCCTCTCTCATTTGACCAAGTTTGTTCGCATTTATGGGAAGTTGGATTCGTTTTCGGCCTTCCCATTCGAAAATTATCTACGGTTGATAAAGAGTCGTCTACGGTGCTCCACGAGCATCGACAAGCAAGTGATAAACATAATGAATATGATACGGCAGATATATCACCACCCACAATCAGAAGATTTCTTTGTAACGGATAAGACTCCCAATAATTGTGTTCCATGCAGTGACGGTACTGTTGTGTTAATCTCCAATTGTTCCTCTGAACGTCTGGTTTCAGGAAAGAAGCTGATATTCTGTCAGGATTTGTACTCATATCCGTACAGCTCTTCATATCTGAAAATAGGATATTATCTGTTATCTCCTGCTCGTGTTCATGATTTATCAGTCGAAAGACAGTGTATACTGATACCACACTAAATAAGTTGCCGATAAAAGATTGTAGCCCTACGAGTTCTCCGCGGTAAATGATGTTAAGGGTTTTCAAAAATAATTGATTAAGTTTTCATGAGCATGTCATAGTTTAAATTCGTGTATAGAAAATCCGTAGAGATAGTGCATATATATATAAATGAAATCAGACACGCGAATATCAGAAAAACTTGCAAATTTATCGCCCGACCAGTTTCACTTGGTCACCCAAGCTTTTCAAGGGCATTCATTTAATGAAGAAATATCATATTTACATGCATTTCACAAAATTAAATGAAAGAAATTATGCACTGAAATGAAATATCAATAATTATGAAAGAATGCAATGAAAGAAGCAGAGAATTAACATGTCTATGTACATATCAAACACGATTTAGTGATGGTCTAATTATATTGATGCATAGCTTTTCTTTGCCTTCCCTATATGAACGATCACAATTGGTGGGGAGTTTCAATATCGGAATGATGTTAAATGGAGGATCCATGTCTTTAACACATGAATGAATATGATGACTGACATTAAATACTCGATATTTGTCATCTTTCACTTGCTGTCGGTGGACTCGAGTTCTTGCTCTCAAAACAGGGGCGTCTATCAAAGCAGATTTTTATAACAAAATTGATTCAGAATTACAGGACTATATTAAAAATTTATTTGACGAGGACTCCGCGTCACGTAAATTTCAAATTTGGAAACAGGAGGTAGAAAAAGAAGATCAGTTAAGTCACATAATTTGGGAGAAAAACAGTGCCTTTTTTAATTCAGACAAACATTTAGTGTCATTAAATTTTGGATTCAGGAATCTACGTAGGAACGGTAAGATGCAGAATAACTTTACTGAAAATAATTACCCGCGTTTTAATAAGCCCATCAATCGACCGAATTTTCAAAGATTTCAAAATTCTAAACGTTGGAACAATAACGGTTTCGGTCGACCTAATTTTAATAATCAACCTGCTAGACGTAATTTCATGATCCAAAATCATAATAGTAGGAATAATCAAAGTCGTTTTAATTATAATAACCGTTTTAATCGGAGCCCATTTTATAGATACAATTCTAATGATATCTATAATCCTAATTATCCTAACTCCTTTCGTTTCAACAACAGAAATCGCCGTTATAATAACCGCAATCGTTTTAACAGTAATGTTTATGACAGTTTCGATGAAAATGAAGAATACGGTGTACAAGATACACGAAATGAAATGAATGATAACCAAACTGTATTATATGAAAATTTCAATGAGAATCAGAACCATCTTTTATACTAAAGAATCTTAAAATTCTTAATTTTTCAAAAAAGGATTTTTTTTAAATTTATATATCCGAAAAAAATTACTATCTCGAGGTTGCAAATTCACTCCCTATTCAAAATCGAATACCTCAATGATATACTCTGATTCGCTTGAATTTTGCAGGAAATTACGATTAATTGACTTTTTCGCGAATGAGCAAAATCAAATGCATTCTGAAGAATCGATTATTTCCATAGCCCATAATCCTTCCAACTTTCAGCCTCCAAAAGGACTCAATATAGATCTTGACCAAGGTATTACCATGATCACTAATAAAGTCAACTCAATTGATAATGCCATGTAAACCGATATACCAATTGATTTAAAGTTTCGACCTATTGTTGCCAGTCGTAATTCGCCTACCAGTCGTCTTAGTTTTTTTCTGGACGAGATATTGAAACCTATAGTTCCTTCCCTACCAAGCTACTGCAAAGATGCATTTTATTTTCTGTCCAAGCTACCTCAAGAAATATCTGAGGATGATGTCTTTGTGTCTTTGGACGTAGTATCTCTGTATACGAATATCAAATCATAGGTAGGGTTAAATGCCGTTGGATTCTGGATTGATAAATGTACACATTTAATTGATGATAGATTTTCTAAAGATTTTGTACTTAAAGGATTGGAGCTCGTATTGCATAACAACTACTTTAGTTTTGAAATGACTATTTATCTGCAAATATCCGGGACGGCGATGGGGACAAAGGTTGCCCCAACCTACGCGAATCTCGTCATGGGTTTTCTCGAAGAAAAAGTATATTCTTTTACTAATCAAATTCTTTCTCCCGCCAATGCTCAATCCTTCCGTCAATCCTGGTTAAGATATTTAGATGATTGTTTCATCATTTGGAGTAAGAACTTCGGAAATATCGACCATTTTCATTCATTTCTAAACACATTAAGTAATGACATTAAATTTACCATCAAAATGAACAGTCATAGACTTAATTTCCTCGATGTTTTGGTATACAAAGTTGGCTCCAAACTTGAGACTGATATCTTCTTCAAAACTACTGACAGCCATGCCCATGTTCCTTTCGACTCGTGTCATCCGCGACATGTCATGCGCAATGTACCATATACATTGGCAAATAGGATCAATAGAATTGTTACGGATAAAGCTCTAAAAGATATGAGATTCAATGAAATGACTAATCGTCTTATCATGCTGGGTTATCCTAAGACTTAAATTACAAATGCTATACTAAGAGCAAAATCGGCCAACAGTCAGCCCCAAAGTCAATCAGCTAATGATAACGAGTCAAAAGTTATTCCATACATCCAAACGTACAACCCAAATAACCCCAATTTCTTCAAAGATGTGATTGTTTCGGTATATTCGAATTTAAAACTTACTCACCTTTTGCACAGTATAAACTCATTCCATCTTATCGACAACTCCATCACTTCTGAATATATTATCAAAAAATAAACACACTATCATTTCAGGCGTTACTAAGTGTGGGGAGAGCAGATGTTTATGTTGTAACTCATTACTTACCGGCAAGTCGTTCAATTACAAAATCAACAATGAACAAAGAACATTCAACATTAAACATAATATGAACTGCAATTCAAGTGATCTTATTTACGTTTTGCAATGCAGGGGAGCTGTCAGGATTTATACGTGGGACAGACAGGGACTTCCCTGAGAGCAAGAACTCGAGTCCACCGACAGCAAGTGAAAGATGACAAATATCGAGTTCTTAATGTCAGTCATCATATTCATTCATGTGCTAAAGACATGGATCCTCCATTTAACATCATTCCGATATTGAAACTCCCCACCAATTGTGATCGTTCATATAGGGAAGGCAAAGAAAAGCTATGCATCAATGTAATTAGACCATCACTAAATCGTGTTTGATATGTACATAGACATGTTAATTCTCTGCTTCTTTCATTGCATTCTTTCATAATTATTGATATTAATTAGCAAGTTAAATTTGCAAGTTTTTTCTGATATTCGCGTGTCTGATTTCATTTATATTACTTGCCATTTTTGCTTTTATATTTTTCCTTATATATATATATATATATATATATATATATGCATTAGTGTTTCATTTTAACTATTCCCTTTTCAAAAATAGCGTCCTAGTAGTGTTGGCTTTTCACTGCAGGTCTTTATCCAGAGTAATCATTATGTTGGTGAAGCATGCCAATCGCATTTGTTTTGTTTTCAAACTGACATTTTATCTGATCTGATTTATAATATTAATTTTTACACAAGTATTTTACAAATCTTGTACACATGTTTCTTTGCCGGCTCTGATATTGCGCGGTCTTGTTAGTTGATCTTGTTTTATGTAGGAATGCAGATTTTCTTCTACGGTATCCTTTTTATTGTTCTACGTGTATGTATAAACGTGTATGTATATAACCCATACATGCAAATGGCCAAAAAATACACGTATTATATACACGCACGTAATTAATGAAATGTCAAATTACTTAAGTGACGTTAATTTTGGCTACTGCTACTGTGTGACAGTTTTCCATTCATGTTTGTAACTTCTATTCGTAACTAAATTAAACCTTCATTGAACGATCATTTAATGTCATCGTATAGACTGGTTTAGAGAACGCTCATTGTCGAAGAATCTGTGCTTCTACAATTTTACATACAAACTACATGAATGTACTTATTTCTACCATTCCCTGTCTTAAGTAGAAAAGTCCTAGATATGTTGGCTGTTCTCCACTCGAGTTTATACAAAGTAATCATCTTGTTAGAAAAAATCAGGTTCAACACATTTTACGCGTGTGTGTATGTGTTTACTGTAGTACACACTCCCATTTTACGTTCTATTACACATCTTGGATATTAATATAGTTTTTTAATCGTAAGCGAATGTGGGTATAGTAAATAGCGATTTCGAAGTGAATTTTCGATAGCTAATCGACATGGAATAGGTAGAGAAATCATAGAGAATTTTCGCCTATTGCAGAAAGTTTTCGTCAGCTATTCTCCACAGAAAGATCGATAGCGAAAAACCTGTGACGTTTTTCGCTGGCGATTAGTCGATAGCGATTCGATAAAGACTTTCCCAGTGGGTATCTGTTGTGTCGGTGATGCTTCGTTCTATTTTCAGCAATCTTGTGCGTCTTTCAGGACAAAAATCTTCTCGTGTTTATTTAACAGACTGAAAACAGTACACTACTCATAAAATTCGTTAGTAGATGAATAATATACTATTTTATGGACAGCTCTGTAATACTACATTATTTCATGTGATAGAATGTCAGATAAATCCGATAAAACCATTGTCTGTGATGCTAGACTCTTGTTTTCAATACGCTTACTGTAGGAGGACTCAGCCCTACAAAACCCCAATACAACAAATTATTCAATTCCAATTTCAATCTTTCTTTTCTGTTTGCACTGAAGTATCAAAAATGAACAATAATACGATATTCAGAGTGCATCAATCACATACATATAGGTGTAGCAACCATCAAACTGCATGCCAACAACCCAGAAATGAAGACAATATATGACCTGCTCTATCAGAATGTCAAATTCCCGTATTGGTTGGCATCAAGCATAGAATTTGACGACTCTCCCTTGATTTCTGGCTAGTTAGCAGTTCACTAGTGACCGCATAATTGTGCTAATCCCACTAGTTGTTCAAACTTAGCATGTTCTCCTTTTTCGACCTATAAACGATCACGAGTAATCAATAATTAGTGATTAATTTTTCGCTTATTTAGCAACTTGAGGACATTTTTCGAATGGATGGCCTAGAATTTGCTTTTTTTATTTGCTACTCACGTCTGAATTAATTCGGTGATGACTACTCTGAAATAGCAAAATCCAAGATGGAATATTATCCTCAACAGGAATACACGGCGGTAGCTTTCCATCACGAAGACGAAGACGCAGACGAGACAGAGACACATAAGCACTGTCACTGTGGAAATCGGGAACTCAACTGCTGATACACGCCAGGACATCACGTTAAGTTGAAGACGTTGTTGGGCTCGCCTTCATAAATCATGCGCTAATCGTTGTCTTGAGACAACACTAAGTCAGCAATGTAGTTACAATGATTACAGACACCAAGATAAATTAAAGTGAAATCAAACTTAGGAGTAAATTATGAATGAAATTATATCTATACTTAGTGTGACTCGCAAAGCATCAGAAAAAAGAGCAAGTCTCCTGGAGCGCCGTTTTGGACTTCTAAATTTAGAGCACGTGACACGGGAATTCCATTTGGAATCCCCCAAGAATTTTTAGAGCCAATCCACCGTAGACATCACAATTCACACGTCTGCATGAGCTTCTGAGGTAGATTAAATATCATTCATACCAATTATGTGCAAGGCTTGAAAATGTGTATATTAATGATCCAATAAGATAATCCAGATAATCATTCAAGCAGCCAATTTCAAGATTCAACGAATAAATAATTTCAAACAGATACTTTCATTTACAGATTTGAAACTTGGTTCTAGCTCAAATACAGCATCAGACAATGGGCAATTCATCGGCATCGATACGTGTAACATCATGCAAGCAGGCATAGTCCTATGTTCCAGTCAGAGTTATGGCATGTTGCTCATTGCTCGGTGCTAGTGTTTGAAGTGTGGTAAATTACCGATACACAATTGATCATTTTTCGGGGTTTCCTCAGTTAATTTTGGTATGACAAAATTTCCAATGCACTCACAATTCTCAGGTAGCCTAAAGAATTGAGAGTTTCTTAAAATTACTAAATCATACAGTGTACGAAAAAAGTATGGAATAATTTTATTGCACTCGCTGTTTTTCTAACGAAGTCATTCTGATGAGACTAGCTGGCCAGCAAACTGACTATATTACATTGTTATTGCTATGTTCATGCTTCAACTTTGTATTCTGAGTCTCAATATCAGCATTTCGAGTCGTCAGCTTATTTAATAAATAGTTTCTATGTTTGCTACTCATTCTCGATAGGAAGGTCAAAGCAGTATGACATCGACTGTTAGACATTTGCCTACTATTGGCATTCGTCATTGTCAGCGTACAATGCTACGTACAAGTGGCCAATAAGGCTGCATATCTGTTGCTGATGAGGAGTGCGGCTTAGTGACGAGCTTTTGATTGGATTACAATGTAGAGTGAAGATTCCGAGGTCAACTTCCTTCATGTGATTCATTCTAATGGGATCCATTGTAGACGAGATGGTGAAGACGAGAGAGCTTAGTGAAGGGATCAAGGCGCAAATTGTTACATTACACAAACATACAAGGTTTTCCCAGACCGAGATTACAAGAAGAACGGGTGTGACTCAAGGCAGATTAAGCAAGGTGTTAAAGAGACAACGTGAAACAGGATCAACAGCATCAAGACATCGTACTGGTCGCCCAAGGAAAACCACGGATCTAGTTGACATCGCCATTAGACGGGCTGTTATGAAAGAGCTGTTCATAACATCGTTGGAAATAAAGCAAGAATTGACTCCACATTTGGACAATGTTACAACAAGAACAATTCAAGTGAGGTTGAAGAATAAATTCAAATTACCATCAAGGCGTCCTGTCAAAAAGCCTGTCATTACTCAAGCTGCTAGGCGGAAACGACTCGCGTTCTGTAAAGCTCACGAAACATGGACAGTTGAGCAGTGGAAGAAGGTGATGTTTAGCGATGAATCAACTTTCCAAGTGCATCACAATCTCCGACAGCATGTTCGACGACCGATGGGATCATCACCACTGTCTCCTCGATACACAACCAAGACATTGAAGCACCCGGATTCTGTGATGATCTGGGGATGCTTCAGCTATCAAGGGCGCGGTGCCATAACATTCCTGAACAAAGGTGAACGGATGAACACGAGCAAGTATCTGGCAGTCCTGGATGACAAATTGCTCCAGTTTATGACCATCCACCAAACTACAATTTTTCAACAAGACTCGGCGCTATGCCATGTGTCGAAAAAGGCGAAATCTTGCTTTTCACAGCATAACGTGCAGTTGTTGGACTGGCCAGGCAACAGTCCCGACATAAACCCAATAGAAAATCTTTGGCAAATGATGAAGAGAAAGCTTCATTCAAGGACTTATCGCAATGTCGGTGAACTCAAGACGGAGATCCAACGAATTTGGTGCATGAATGTTACATTGGAGGAGTGTCAACGGCTGGTGGCTTCGATGCCCAGAAGAATGAAAGCTGTGTTAAAGAACCACGGCTACCCTACCAAGTACTGATTATGATGTTGTTTTCCAGCGAGATTCTTTATATTTCTGAAATATTTTTGCAAGCATGGAGAGTTATTGATCTATTATTTGAGATGCAAACTTGAAATATGATGGAAATATTTGTTTTCATTACAATTGAAATGCAACTTGATGGTTTTTACTTTTCACGCAAATTCTGGTAAATAGGGAGATAATATTTGAATATCGAAATTCATTATAACTAGGCATGAAAGTTGTTAAATAGTGCTCAAGTACCTTGCTTGTTGAGCCTAGAGAACAGTCGAACAATAAATACATGTAAGACAGTAGAGTACAATGTATGCAATTGTATCAATGTCAGAGGCAAGGAATTGTATGTAGCCTGAAAAATGTCAAGGAAAGATAAATTATTCCATACTTTTTTCGCACACTGTAGCTTCTGCATCTAACCTATAAATGTATTCAACCAGGTGTGCATGAATGATTCGATGTCCACAGAATTCGACCGGTCGTCTCTTCTTCTGTTTGACTAGAAGGGAAACATAGGAACATGTAACGTTAATAAAATGGCACAATCTGCTGACATATATTACCATACCAATCAAACAATGAGCAGCCAGTTCGATATTTAATACGCCAAATGGTGCAAAGCTTGAGTGACTGTTATCAACCGGATCACACAACAAAGAGACACAGTCGATGTCAAGTTCTACAGAGAAGTTTGCGAGCGTTTTTTCGTGCGCCTGCTAACATTTTAAATAATGATCGGAGCGCCCAACATTATCGAGAAAACCATTGGGCAATGATCTGAATTCTCCGAAGCTGAAGGAATCGTGACGATCGGAGCATTTTGAAGGAATTCACAGCAATCCTCAAGCGGCGCACGACTATTTTTCCTATCTCTGCAAGGTATGAAAAATTTCTTTTTGCTCACTTAGTAAGGTCCTGCATGTGCCATCGTTTTGAATCAGCTTGCACTTCTAGCAAAGTGATGCGCTTATAAGCAATCTAATTGTGATTATACCATTCACTTTGCTATCATCAACCCCTAGCAGTACTAAAGAATTCCTGAATTTATCAAATTCCACACTAGAGTTGCTATCTCTTCAACACGCATTTAAAATATTCTAATTCTGGTCTCTCATTGGTTGAGACGATCGCTATTGCTCTCTTGTCAATGTCTTTATGCACCTTTATGATGATTGTAGCCTGCGCGCGTATTGTCAAATTTTACCAGGTGGCTACAATAGGGACGATATCTGCATATTCTTGATCTCTCTCTCTCTCTTTCTCATATTATAGTAATATTTATTACTAATTATAGTTATCAAAATACATTTCTTGAAACAATGTATCTAAATTTACTACGCATGGATTTCATACTCCTTCTGACATTGACAACTACAGGGTGTTTAGTAAAAAACCAGGAAATTTCAAATGCATGATTTGTGTATTACAAAAACAATAATGAAGAATCGGAAATATCAATAATGTTCAAAATGAGAACCACTGACTTTGACACAGCGCTTCAAACGTTGCATCCATGCAGAAGTGGCTGAGTGAATGGTTCTGTCGGGTATTCCACTCCACGCTTCTGTCAAAACATCTTTAAGCATTTCAATGTCAGAATTATCTGTCCACGCTGTCGCTGAAGATGAGACAATAAAATACTCCATACAGAAGTCCATGACGTTTAAATTTGGGCTTCTTGAAGGCCAATCACTGGTTCAATAAAATCAGGTGTGTTTTCTCTAAGTGTTGCGACTGCTGTGTGAAGCTTTGCACCATCTTGTTGTCACGTCCATGGATCATTTTGCATTATGCGATTGATATCTTCGAAAACCCGAGGCCACATCTCCTCGATGAGCGTCCTGATTTACTATCTTCTTCTTTTTTGAATTTGGGATGTCATCTTCATGGCCAGTATCAATAAAGTAAAGATTTGACTTCCCAAACCAGGAAACCGCAGCATAATAAACTATCGACTTTTGCTGAGTGTCGATTTCTGCCAAAATATCGTTATATCATCGATGTCAGTCTTTACGTTCACTGTTCTGTATCCGGTGAAAAAAAATTGTCGGTGAACTGTCGGTCCATTGTCGGGAAGCCGACTCGGCTTAATGACGGCAAAGGTCCTAATTCCCCAACTATCTGCCGACGAATCGGTGAGTCGACAATTCCCCGACTGTTTCGCCGACACACTACCAACAATTCCCCGACAGCCACCGACAATTCCCCGACAGCCTCCGACAATTCCCCGACAGCTGCCGCCGACAATTCCCCGACAGCCGCCGACATCTAATTATATGTTCACATTCTTTTGATGAAATTACAGTTATAGCCTACTTGACGTTGTAGCAAAATATTGAAGAAATTTGCTGTTGATAGTGATGAATATTGTTGATCAAAATCATCCTGCTACGAAATGCTCCAAGGATTAACAGCAGAAAAACTCATGCTGCTAAAGCTAAAACATTCGGAGGCAGTGACAAGAATAGCCCTACAATATTTATACATTATAAAAATGCTGCTGATCGGTGTCATCCTGCTACGAAATGTTCCAAGGATTAACAGCAGAAAAAGTCAATGCTGCTAAAACCAAAACATTCGGAGGCAGTGACAAATAATCGCACAAGAAATTATTTTAGCGACTCACCTCAAAAGTAAATGTCGGCCTACAGAACAGTGGTATGCTTCTATGCCATCGGTTGTGCTGGCTTGGTAGTGTCCGGTCTCCATTGATGGTATCTTTTTGAGAGACAACGACTTTGATCTAAAATGCGCAGTAAGATGCTTGATGCAAAAAATATTGAATATTATTGACGCATAAAAAGAAGTTATAGAATTTAACATAATTATAATAAATAGGAACATACATGTACATTTAACATAAAAAATAGGAAAACGACATGAGCTATTATTCACTTCATGTAATTATGCTGCTTAAAATCAATTGCATTACATTAATTACCCGACCTGCTATTATTTCCAGGCAAAAAATAATAAAACGACAAGAATCACTATATGTATTACATGAGCACTAAACAAGTTCCGATGAAAAATGTGTCATAAAACAAATGACGAAATTCAGGATGATTACGAAGGAGATAAAGTGTTCAGTCTGGGAATTTTCAAAAGCAAATATGTAGCTGACGATCAGTATAAAAAAGGAAGTACATATGACTAATATATATCCATATGAGAACATGATTGTGAGTGTGGACCAATAGCGCATTTTTGGAAATATTTAAAGACAATTACAAACAGCTAACAATCATGAAAAATAACTATAGCAAATACCTGTCCACTTGCAAACATGATTAAGAGGGTGGGTCAAGTCAAGTCAAGTCTAATTTGGAAATCTTTTAAGATAATTATAGACAGTCAACAATCACGTAGAGATGATGCCTCTTTGGTTGGACATTCTAAATGAAAGTGAAAGTAGGATTGCTAATATGATGCTAATTTATTAGATCATGAACCATTTTCAACTATACTGAGCGTAGCCATTTTCAGGGTATAAAAAATGAAAATGCATTGATGAAATTTTAAGCATTCATAAATATACCTTTACGCATATTCTTCATTCGCATGTATATAAATGCCTAAAATTCCATCAAGGCATGCTCTGTTCAATTATCATTTTATACCATGAAGATGACTGCGTTCTGTAGTTGAAATTACTCGAAATTGGTACGGATGAATAAATCACATCATTAAGTTACACATTCATAAATTACATCAGATAATAATTCAAAAGTATGGGAATGCCAAATTAGCAGCAAATTGGCATTCCCTTACTTTTGAATTATTATCTGATGTATATGTAACTTAATGATGTGATTTATTCAGCCGTACCAATTTCGAGTAATTTCAACTACAGAACGCATGCAGTCATCTTCAGGGTATAAAATGATAACTGAAAAGAGCATGCCTTGATGGGATTTTAGGCATTTTTAGATATGTGAATGAAGAATATGCGTAAAGGTATATTTCTAAATGCTTTCAATTATAAAATGCTTCAATTAATTTGCATTTATTGTTACTAAACAAATGTAATTACATTTGTAGATGAATTTATGTTTTCCTCACGAAGGTATCTTCAGGGAACATAAATGTTAGGTCATGTTTAATTAATTATAAGTTAGACAAATTGTCCGGCAACCAGAAGTTAATTAATTAATTGTCATTAATTATTTTTCATAAAATGATGTAGTAACTGACTTGGCATTCCCTTACTTTTGAAATGTTTACATTGAGTGTACGCATTCTTTTCACAATTGCATCAGTTATGGCTTTCCTATTTTCATTTGTATTTCGATAACAGTATCAGTGTAAAAAAGAAGCAACGAACCAATGGAAGCATGATTACAATGTCAATATGGTCCTGTTTCCACAAAACGGACCATATGCACTTTTTTACATGCAGGATTTTTACAGTTTTTATCATCGTTGTGTTGTCACTAAACCAATTTTAGATAGATGAAGATTGCGACTGCACAATTCAAAAGTCTTTGTCATTCAGTAACTCGTCCGAAACGTTTAGCCTTGGTTCATCAGGCCAAAAGAGCCGATAATGTAGGCCTAATCACTGCGGTATTTTCACTTTCACATAGAAGTTTTATAACCTATTTCAAACACGAATACTTACTATCGCTTTAATGGTTGATTATTCCTTGACATCATTGATTATTGATCACTCATTCTTGAGAAGAAAAAATGACTTAAATTAGAAGAAAAAATATTATTAATAGACTTATTCATAAAAAGGATTAATTTTTCTTATATCTATAAACTTTATTAAACTACATCTTTATTTACTGAGTTAAAAGCTAAAAACTGTTAAACTAACTAAATAAGGATACTAAGCTCGCGACCGATATCCCTGAAAATAACTGCTTGAACTATTATATAAGATTTCACTATGGGTTAAGCAAAATTAATTTTTGCCATTATCAAAATGAAATCGTACGTCAAGTCCCAGTGGAAAAAAAA
>CAJQUW010000793.1:0-16956 GCA_907163375.1 Prostheceraeus crozeri
TGCTTTTAGTGCCTAATTCCCGAGTAAAATTAAACCGTTGTCAGTTTAACAAATAACTTACCAAGTACCTTTGGCATGATAAAAGTCCTACAACATTTAAGAAATATTTAAGAATATATACACAAACCTAGTACATTTTCTTAAACTTCTGATACTAAATATTTAGACATAACTTTCCAAACTTCCACAAAATATTTGTAAATTTTTCCAAACTTTTACTTTTTTGTGCAAAATTATTTCTAGCTTTTAATATAATATAGTTTAGTAAATAATAAGCAAATTTTATCCGCCTACATTCATAGGCGATTACGAAACATTTGCAAATTTGAATTCATGAAAAATATCTTCTTGTATGAAATGTTTTATATTTATCAAATTAGAAAACCAAAACTAATCATAATTCGGCAAAAAAATATGCTATAAAATGCTCTGCTCGAATTATTCAGTGCTCAAAATCGTTCAATATCCGTACGGCATTATAAAACTGCATGACTAGAATAAAATAACTGATATTCCTTGCTAAAATTGATGCTTTGTACGAATAACATTCATAGAGATTACAAAAACTGAGCCCTGCTCCCCAAAGTAAAACAGCAGAAGGAATGGATATCCTTCAAAAATACAATTTTTCAATCTACGTATTTGGAAATGAACAGAGTTTTATATAGTACACACATCGAACGATCCGATACAAATAAATTTTTTAAGACACCATACTCACTTTTTATCAACATAAAGGAAATTTCTCTATCCGGATTTGAATCATTCTTCATTTGAAAACTCTCTCTTCCAACCAGAAAGCATGCCCACAGACGCCGAATACGCATTTCACTTCATCCTGAAACACTGTCATTTCGAGTCAAACACCGTCGCGCCGTACATCAGATTACATTTTTAAGAATAGAGGTGTATATCACGAAAAATTTACAGCTTCAACGGAGAAACAGTCCACTACCATACCAAATGAAGTTTGTGAAGCGATGATACGAGTTCACGTGACTAAAAAACATCTTCGCGGTTGGACCACCAACACGAGGTTGTCCAAATCTGACGATTCGCTTGACGAACTCGTTGCGAAGTATGAGCGAGATTTATGGATAAAGAATAATTCCAGTAGTATTTCGTGGGTTAATTAGCTCACAAGACAAGAACGCGGAAAAGCACCGAATGTAGGTCATGGTATTGAGTCCACGATGGACAGATACACAGCCTCAGCAATCAACAACCTGTAAAAAAGAAGACAAATGTTGTGCTGATGTGCAAGCAAATTATCAAACTTAACGGATATTAATTAACATTCTATGGGTAGGCCTACTCAAAGTTCAGAAGATAAATCATTTATAGTAATTTTAGGTGTTACAGTAAGACTATTAAGAAAACTGCTTTAGGATTATTTCATCTCTGACAATGTGGGAAGCGATATTCTTAGGAATTTTGATAGCAAATGAAGATATTCAAGAGTGGTTGAATTGTGATCATTAACAATTTATCAATTATTTTTTTAATCAATACTCTTTGTATTTATCAATAATTTTATTTTGATATTCAAGTACCGGTAACTGTTTTTACAAAAAATGCAATCTGCAAATTAAAACAGAGCCTTACCGAGATGTAGCCTATTACCGACTGCTTGTCAACCGTTCATGCGATGAAGATATTCAGGAATGCTTGAATTTTTATTATAGTATTAAATACCGCACATGTAATTTTATTTTGATATTTTATTTTATTTTAAACAATTCGTTTAAAATCACAATCTGCAAACACATACACACGTAATGTCATCTTGTCTTCCGCTTATATGACAACATCTCTACAGGTAATTCATGGTGAGCCTACAACTAACGTGTGACCATAATAGCTAGGTCTACGATGATATTGAAAAGTGCGAAGCATAATTTGTAATAAGTAAACACAAATTGAATAAAAGAGTAGCAATGAGTTTGTACTTTGATTGTTTTATATCTATCGTAAAACATGAAAAATTATCGATTTTGCAAAACTAAACCTATTGTTGGACTGCAACGCATGACTGATCTTTATTACAGTGTGCATGTACCAACAACGTGCAGTCCGTTCGTGTAGCATCTATGCCTTTTGATGTGCTTGATCATTATTTCTGTTCTTTAAACTACTTCGACAAATGTCAAATTGGATACCATAGATTTCTGAAATGTGGCAATTCTGAATAGAAATTAATTGAATATCATAGGCGGTAGCTACAGGTTTTCATTCAACATATATAAAATGGAAAATAGTGACCTATTTAAACAAGCTTCCTATGATGGATCCATCTTTCAGAAAATAGATTAAATTGCATAACTTAAGCAGATATCGAACTAATGCATTCAATAGTTTGCTCCGCATTGATAAAAACATTCTCCATCTAAAATTTTTTGCAGTCCTGAAATAGAACTTTATGACTTATAGCATGTTTGACTGTTTCAAAAATTTTTTCAATTATTTTGATCATCACCAAATATTGATACTATTGCACAAGTATACTTACATATCTAAATATTGAAGTGCTAAATTAAAATGGTTTTAAATGCGCTAATTAAGTTCTTTCGTGCTCATAGTTTTCTAAGTTGTTTCTTAGCATGCAACTATTTTGTCTCAACATAACCAGATGTTTGTGCATATCGTTTCAACTGTAAGCAATCAGAAATTACGAATTTGAAAACAATATAGATTACCATTTCAACATATTCCAATTTGATTATGAATCTATTCGACGACACCTAATCAACTTTTGATCGATTTTTTCAACGAGAAACGTCCAGTCGTGAAAACTAATGTTACATGCACACATTCTCATATTAAATTCAAAGGAATAAAGCCTTCGGCATGTGACATCTCATTTGGATGTGATGGAAAACCCAAGTAAAACGATGTGTTTCTTGATAGCTATAATATTTATATATAAATAAATATTATAGCTATCAAGAAACACATCGCTTATACTTGGGTTTTCGATTACACAAATGAATTCAAAGTATTGTAGACTCCTAAAATCGTGAATATGTCTGCTATGAGGAACTAAGAGGAATTGAGATATTTTGTTATCAGAAAAATTAAGTTATGACGCTAGTAGCTCTTTAGTATTTGTAAAATTAAGAGCAGATATAGCAGTAGTCAATAATAGAAATGTCTCTACGTGTTTATTCATGGTCAATAAACCCAAATCCATGAACCAAGATCACTCCTTTGAATTTTTAGTTTTCGGGATTTCCATAATACATGTACCTAAACTATGCGCAGTTAAATGCTGAAACTAAGTTTGCACACAAATAAATTCAGAAACATTTAGAAGCTTACCATTTTTCTGTATTTTGATCCAAGAGGTGCATTTTAATTCTGATGCAAAAAAAATCAAAGAACTTGATGGCTTCATTATGACTGGATAGAAACTCACTGACTACATGCGAGTGTTCATTTTCGATTGTGCTCCATTTTGTGCATGATCAGCTACCAAGCAAGATGATGAAAAAACATTGTGGACGATCACAAACCGACGATGAAATAAATAAAGGTGTTGTAAGTATAAATATCCTCTTGATGCGTTGACCTTTTGTAATATTAAGAGCAGTTAACGTACAACACGCGTTCGATAGACCAGGAGAGCGAAGAGTGCACAAGCTACTGCGCCTTGCGCAGCTTTTCTGTTCCACACGTGATGGGCGGATGATATAATTATTAAGCAGGGACGCTGAGTTACAGCGCAGCTAGAGAATATTATCGACCGCTCCATCGGCTCCCGAATGCGGCCACGACCAGCACAGGCTGCCAACAATGTGAACGAACTTCCTCAGCTGACGTGCGCGTGGCGAATTTCCTTCAAGTATAGTGACGGAAAGTTATAGAAGCGAGATCAGTGAATTACGCAGACTGAGCGAGAGATAGCTTATGTAACTTTGTTTGGTTCATTGCATACTGATTTAATATCATAAGTTTTGCAAATTACTAGCTATTTAGCGAACACTCGAGCAAACTGAGATCAAAGTCCGACTTGCTAGGGGCACGGTATACGAACTTAGAAACTTCAATAACTATGTCTTTAATTTGAGAAGCAAAATGTGTTGCCGATAGAAAGCTTGCGTTAGGTCTCCCTTAATAATGAAAATATATGCACCTTGATGTTTGTTGCTATTGTAGCTACACAGTTTACATGTAGTGAATGTGAAGATGATGGAAAAATGAGTAGAAGAAGAAGAAAAGGGGAACGAGTGAGTGAGTGAGAAAGTAGAGAGAGAGAGAGTAGTCTGATGAAGGTCACCTGAAGATATTTATTTGATACAACACCATTTCATCAAATATAAATGACATATATAAAATTACTCGCAATAATAGTAGACTCGAAGCACATCTTCAGGCCCCTCACTACAGCCACATGTTTCATATGTCGAATATCCATGGAAATGACATAATGCACTCTCTTATAAGGATTTGAAAGAAATTGTTGTGCCATCATAGAAAAATATCAACACAGTTTCCTGACAATTATTCCATTATTCAATCATGTTAATTAAGTTTTCTGATGGCAAAAAAAATCAGCCAGTTATCAACGGACGCAAAACTGTGATATAGGACAGACCTATTATTATTGGGTATTTCCCTGTGACGTTTATGCATTTCTATTTTATTGAGACGATATTGTAATCAGACAGTTTATGAGAGCTGATGATCATCCTTGTAGATATGCATGAGTTCAAAAAATTGCGTAATACCGGGTGGACTGAAGTTTACCGCACATTGAAATCACCATTGCAATTAAACTAGCCGCCCTTGTTACGACAGCTACTCATAAGCGGATCCTGCCTATTAGCAAAATTTTTCTTTCATCAAACTTAGTAAATGCAAAAAAATCATATTGTTTGGATAACCATACAAAAATTATTACCTAGGCAATATTGATAAACCGATCTTCTTCTAAATTTCGCAAAATTCGTTAATATCGACTTAACATACTAAATGTAGCAAATATTTGCGTCTAGTGGCAATTGTTACACATTTTCCTAAATTTGTTAAATTTCCAAAACGTTTGTTAAACTATTCAAATCTTATTAATTTTCTAAGTAAATACCAAATATTTGGTAAAGTTGATAAGTTTTTTTTCTCGGGTTCTGACTTACAGGGTAGTAAGTCCGCCTGGAGATACGACCCATTCGACCATTGCTTATCGAAGGTAAGATGCTCTCCGTAATATAATGCGATAGCATGTTCTGAGGAAATCGTGTTAAAAGTTCAGCTGTTGCAGCCATTCGATCATGACTAGAGCTGTTATTGTAGTTTCATAGAATGGTCTACAATCAATTATCTCAGAGGTCATGCAATGAAGCAAATTTATTATAATCCTCAACTGCTTGATTGGCAGCAATGCCCAAGCAAGCAATATTAAATCAGTCACATGAAAAGTCTTCACATGCCATATTGAAGTAGTGCAACGTGTAGGTAAGACAGCCCTATATATAGTATTGTCGTAAAATACGGATAGGTCATGATAATACAAACTGCAGATTAACGTCTTCACTTGCACCCTCATCCCAACAAACTTCATTGTTCAAATAACGAAAACATGAGGTTTGTCAAGTTTCCGCCTTACCTCTCGTATCTTCAAAGCTCACTGTTAAGGTCGAGACATTTAAATCAAGAGTGGAGACAACAGGTCCCAATCTTACATGCTTTTCCCTGCTGATATCAAGATCACTGATAAGTCAAAGAATTGTAGTGATATATTCTCAGCATGGACTAGACAGACAACTGATAACTGTTCATCTATCACCAGAACTGCCACGGAATGTTCAGGACATCCGTCATGAATATGTTTCTTCGATCAATTTTTTACTTTGAGTGGATGTAATAAATGATATTTGATAATATATTGAACGATTAGTGATTCAGCTGCAGCGACTCATTTGCCCCTATGTATGGAGTAGTTTCTAGCATATTTGAGATTTGCAATAGAATTCCTATTTGAATCGGTGACTAAAAAGAGATTTACCCATAAAAACAAAAGGCTGACCCTTCATCAAATATTGTCAGAAAAGTGCGTTCCAAAATCAGAATATATTTCTCGGCATACCGTAATTTTGAACAGAACATGATAAACATGCTTAATATTGATTGAACGTAATTAGCTTTTAGAGAGTGCGATCACAATGAAAATCAAAGTTCATCCCTTGTGTATTCATTATACGGCACAATAATAAATTATCAAAGTGCCGTTTAACAAACACATGTTTGGGTTGAACTTCAATTTTCATTACTTTCACATTTATGAGACGCTGTAAGTTGCATAAACCACATACCACAGGATGGTCCGTCCCCTGCAAAGTCCGCCGATGCCACCCTAATTAAAATTATCCTAATCCAATCAAGGAAGATGTAACTCGCGCTTACACACAGAACGCATTTCAATAGTCAAGAGCTTACATGCTGTACCATAACTACAGGACTAATACTCCGATGGGAAAAAATCACCTTCCTTCGTACATGTAAAAAATCGCAAGTGTACAGTCCTATCGTCAAAAGCGACTGATGCTCAATTGCTTACTTACATGTCATTTTAATTACGCAATCTTAATTTACACAAGGATACTAAAAATTGACTTTAAACAATTGAAGCCTAACACAAGCAGCTACATGCACACGTAATTTTCCATTTTTATGCTACCGATGTTGCATATATGGTCTGCTACGGGGTCTTAGACCTCTATAAGTGCCGCAGTCCTGAATCCTATCAAGACTGATGTGACCCTGCAATTACCCTTTTTACACTGCATGGAAAGGCAATGCGAAAGAAGGTCTGTTGGTAATGTTATGACACGGATATATTGCAAGCTATATCCAAGTACATGAAAGAAAACATGTTTGCCTAATATAATATTTATTTGAATAGATAAATCAGACTCAATGCCGGTATTGTAGATGTCACGTAACATGTTAACAGACCGTGCAAGTAAATTTGCAGAATAAATCAGTAAATGGTGGCTGTACTTAGGTAAAATGGTATTAACAACGTAATATATTTGCTCCATTCGATTTGTGTGCGCTTACATCTACGAATTGGTGTCCTTATTAGTATTATTATTGAATGAATGGTTTTATCAATTCAATTTACAGGCAGGCATAGAGCAAAACCTAACTGGGACTGCAACGCAATTAAGACATGAAATTTGTGGACCTGAATGTGTGTGCGGTGCCCCAAAGTGTCCCCTCCTTGAGGTCGAATGCAAACGCCTGCCCAAAACTCGTACCGGCGTCCTGCACACTGTTCATCAAAATCGGCGAACTAATAAAAAATAAGTGATATCGTGAAGTTATCGCAAAATCATGACCATAGAGTAAGTATGTTAGGTAGAGTGGTAACTCCACATTTCTTAAATCCCCAATGTGTATACACTTTCGATTTTATTAAGTGAACTCAAGGGAGATACAGTCGGAAGTGTTTCCAAATGTGAGATATACACATTTGTGCAGTTTTCAGAAATTACAAGGGAATTGAGTGATCATGACAGAAAACCAGAGGGAAATGATATTATTTTACATATTGTCCGTGTCATGACAGCCTTGGAGAGGCAATACTTGTTAAATTGGCAACTCGATGACCTGCTATTTCTTTCATGAATTAGAAATGTGAAATTTCAGCTAAGAAAGCACAATCATACTTTTTCATGAAGACCTCCATTATAAAACGAATCATGAAATTCCCTTGATAATCAGCTAGATTTCCGCTTAGTTAGGATGATTATTATCAAATATTCTTTCCTCTTAATATCCAACTTGTTGTATACTACTTACATAGAGGAATCATCTCGGTAGTATATAAATTGCCAAAATTTTGATTTTTTAAAACTGCTCAAATAATTTTCTGGACCACGGGAACGTAATCTCCGCAAGAAACTGAATCTTTTCATATAAAAATTTTCACTGTATACAGATACTTTTTTGAGTCGACACTCTACCTATATATTTCTACTATATGATCATGACCTTTTTGGTTGAAAATGTTATGTTCTCACTTTTTCATAAAAAATGTTTGTGTTTGGCATCTTTAGAATCCTTGCGTTGTAAAGAATTCGAAGATGTAAGTTATGTTCATATACGTTCAACAGTTCTTTTTCAAACTGATTCAATATTTATTCTCATTCCCGCAGAAGCAAACAAACACCATGTAAGGTGGACGAAGGTTCAAAACAAGACAATTAGCGAAGGCATGTGTTTGTTCTCTCATAGTAGCTGACGTTTGTTTACATTCATTGTTTGTGTACTTTTGTGGAGATGAAATAAATAATGAATTCTTGAATAAATATTGAAGAGGTTTGAAAAAGACCTATGGAACGTATATGAACATGACTTACATATTCGAATGTCTTTCAACGCAAGGATTCTGAAGATACCAAACACAAACATTTTTATGAAAAAGTGAGAACATAACATTTTCACCCAAAATGGTCATGATTTTGTGATAGCTTCACGATATTACTAATTTTTTGTAAGTTTACCGATTTTGATGAACGATATGTCAAAAGAGAGCTCAGAAAATGCTCGTTCTCCCAGTGTCTGATTCATTATCATGCTCACATGTTTTCTTTTTTAAAAATGCGATTTGAGAATTGAGCGATTTACATATTTTGATCAGTGCTCAGCAAATAAAATAACGGATTCATGTCTATCATAGGTCATTTTAAAGGTCAGAATAGAAGTTCTCAAACGATGCACGGCACGTTGATGTGCGACAAGGTTGGAAGACATGAGAATTGGTTGAATTTCACAGAAATGTGGGTGATTCGTTTTTTATGATATATATATATATATATATATATATATATATATATATATACAGCTCTAAATTAGTTCTAGTCTGACTTTTAGAAGTGCTATTTGGATTTCTAAAGATGCTACTTGTATATCTAAGAGCACTAATCGGATGAATGAGCGGTAAATACTGCCGAGTCTGTTGTTGACTGAGAGCATATACGACGAGGTCGGTTGAACTAACATTTCACCAAATTGATCTTATATACACATGGCACAAATTGCTCTTAATGACAGTATTATGCACTGCATGCGAATGACAATAGAACTGATTGTGTGCTAATTCGGCCAAACCATGTTAGCGCTCGCTATATTTGATAGCAAAACTCGATCGAAGACCAACATTCTCTATGATGCGATATCCTTTTTGAATATTCTGAAGACACAGTTTGATGTAATGCGACATCGACCTATTACATACAGAATATCAATTTCATAATATCTCTACATTTGTATACAGAGATCATTTAATATGGCTACGCTCGCGACAGAGATAAATATTTCATTGTAGATTTTTTGAGATTGCATTGATATTCTATCTAAACTACAGAATCTGTTGTCTCAAAAACGAAATGATAGATAGTTGATGATTTCTTCATGCTTGAAAGCACCGATTACGAGATTTCAATCAATTTTGACAGTAACACTCGCGACATGTCGTAGAAATGTTCGATACATCATCTAATTAAATTACGGAGAACATAAATTTTGCCATTAAATTTGTCATCACAGAAGATAATAATAATAAAGATTACAAGATTGAACGAAAGTTTAGAAGGAGCACACCAAACATTTTATTTGTTCCGGAATCATAACACAGAAGCTAAGCTTAATGTAAGATGAACGACAACATCGGAGAGTACTATATCTTGGGTAGCTATAGCCATAGAATTATGAACAAGATTTTGTCACTTGAGGAAAAAACTTCCCTTACCTCAACGAGTCTTTCTCTGACTTAGGACAGGAAATGGAACTTCTTCAGTCTTTACACATATACTTACCCCCTCCAAATATAGTCCAGATTAGTATTTCTATTTCAATTTCAACAGGAAATAGAACTAGATAATTGCAATTAGGCCATCACATAGAATTATGTACATAATCATCATGGAAAGTCGATGATCTTTGGTAGTATAAACTGGCTAATAATTCTTGTCTCCGAGGGAAAAACTTATTCTATATTTAAGGTAACGCTCGCGACATTCTAATATAGAAATTTAAAGTTTTCTTTAGAGTCATAATTAACTTTGACAGACAGTTTCAGATACATTGGATAACCTGAAATTCTCTAGCATCACAAGCGATTTTTCAGCATTTATTAGAATTTTCATGTACAAAATGCATTGAAAAACAGCTCAGAAAATAGGGGCATAACTGAAACATACATGTAGTTTTAAACTACCCATTTTTCATCTGTACAGACTTATTTCAGCTCCTCAGCTAACATATTTCTGAACCTTAGACTACATATTATATTATGGTCATCGCTAAAATTCGTCAAAAACTGAAATTTTACGTCGGTGCAACCAACTCGTGGTTTGACCCAACTGTGTTTCTGCTATGAGGTTGCTGACAATGCGGCACGTGTGAATAAGGAAACTAGCTATCTATGCTTTCATGCCGCACTTTTCTTTGAGTTGTTTATTAGAAAGTTTCATTATCACAAATAGCACCTGCCTGAATTTTTGGCAAACAGTCAGCACAGAAACGAATAATCGTCACTGCGGTGTCATAACATCTCCAGGACGTTCTTTCATTTTCAATGTCCATGGCCGTTCTCATAGAAATTGATAACAATAAAACCTCTAGAATGGAAATATAGCTTCATGCAATTCATAATAGTGGCACAAAAATCGCATGGATTTTCACTTAGATACACCTTTCAGCAGCTGAATCATTCGGTTTGAATCAGTCACATGTGTAAGCTTTTCATTGGTGATCCATGCCCCAACTTAGTTCCCCCGGATGTGCCGCGACCTTGAGTCAATTTCCATTCTAGTCAACTTCAGATAAACAACAATCTATTTCTATGGTGTCTCTCTGCTGTGTGATCCGTTGATAACAGTCACTGAAACTTCGCACAATTCGGAGTGTTTAATGTTGAGCTGGCTGCTCATTGTTCGATTGCTATGGTATTATATTAGCAGATTGTGGCATTTCGTTAACGTTGCAAGAACCAATACTTCCCTTCTGGTCAAACAGAAGAAGAGACAACCTGTCTAATTCTGCGGTGACTGCTAGTATGAAGGCCAGTAACAGCATAGAAATCGACAACAATAAAACCTCTAGAACGGAGGTTAAGCTTCATGCAATACACAATAGTGGCACATAAATCGCACGCATTTTCACTTAGATGCACCTGTCAACGGCTGTATCATTGGGTTCGAATCAGTCACATGAGTAAATCGAAGGTTTTAACTGGTTCTTCATGCCCCAACTTAGTTCCCCGGATATGCCGCGACCTTGACTCAATTTCCATTCTAGTCAACTTCAGACAAACAATCTATTTCTATGGCCTTTCTATGTAGTCCTTTATTATTTTATAGTGAGGATTTCTATGATGTCATACATTGACTATGAACGGTGGCTGCAATCGTTCACAGAATTAGACAGCTCGTCTCTTCTTCTGTTTGACTAGAAAGGAAACATTTGAACATGTAACGTTAATGAAATGGCACAATCTTCTGACGTAATACCATAGCAATCGAACAATAAGCAGCCAGTTAAACATTAAACACGCAAAATTGTGCGAAGTTTCAGTGACTGTTATCAACCGGATCACACAGCAAAGAGACACAGTCGATGTCAAGCTCTACAGAGAAGTTTGTGACCGGTTTTTCGTGCGCCTGCTGACTTTTTTAGTAATGATCGGAAGTGCTAACATTGTCGAGGAAACTTTTGCGCAATGATCTGAATTCTTCGAATCTGCAGGAACTGTGTAGATCGGGGCATTTTGAAGGAATTCACAGCAATCCGCAAGCGACGCACAACTATTTTTCCTATCTCTGCAAGGTATTAAAAAATTCTTTTTGCCGACTTAGTAAGTTCCTGCATGTGCCATCGATTTGAATCAGTTTGCACTTCTAGCAAAGTGACACGGTTAAGCAATCTAATTCTGTGAGTGATGCACTTTTAGAGTTTCAGTTTATCACATGGCAATTTATGCTAAAAACGAAATTCCTCTCCATGCAGACTCTTTTGAGGCAAAACTGTAGCAACACTTCTGTGCGCACTATGCGGTTAGGGGCTAATAAATCTCCAACAATTGTTAGAGATTTGTTAAACATTCTAACACTGTTTCTGTGCGGTCGCCCCAGAATGGGATTAGCCTTCATGCAACACTAGATAGTGGCACACAAATTGCGCGTTAGCTCTTGGATGCACTCACAAAGATACATGTTGATTCTTCTGCGTGTGGGCTAGTCTATACCGGACATATTCCTATTTCAGCCATTGTATGCAATGGTAGCAAGCGGTAGGAATTGACATAGATATTCGTCTTTCTTTAGAGTGTGTGATTGGCCAAGCGCGCACATGACAGAGGCAGCTTTTATTGAGAACCCACGAAATTCAGCGGTCAGATTGCCGGCAAGCATGTCGAGTGAACTGTACTAGTACATATCTTTAACTCTATTTTTCTCCGTTGTAAATTCATCAAATGGAAATATTATTCACACTGTTCGACTCTTAACGATCTAGATTTACTGACTGTGTGCATTTAATGTAGTGTCAATGTTCTAGTTTTTCAGACTTGAATTTGCAATGCGATGAGTGGAACATTGATCATCCTGCCCCTCGAGACTAGTTCTGGCCGTGACTATCAGTATCGCATTGCCATCTTGTCAATATGACTTTCAACAGCCGCACAAGATGCATAAACTTTGAATGAAGTTGTGGCTCGAATATCTTCGTCCATATTAGGAAACACATTTGCAGACGTAAATTTGGAAGATGTGTCGATCAGATAAGATGAGTGATGACATTCACTAAGGTCACTTTTATTGCAGAAGCTACGAAAGAGAGCTACATTTTTCTTTAAGTGCAACAAGCTATTCGTAGCATTCATTTCCTTATTTGAAAAATATTTTAGTCATTTTTGAAACAAAGGTTTTCTGCAATTGTTGCAATTCCTATTTTTGAACTATAAAGAAGTATAATCAACAGTTAGAGGGGGAGTGAAAATTCTGTTTGAAATTATAAATAGTATGCAATCTTCTACATACTGGCCATCATGACTGGACATGCCAGCAGAAAACCCCGTGAATCCAGGTTGTCACCTGCCCAGTCAAATCGTTGTGCAGACGCTGTGAGAAACTCATTGACGAAGAAAATAAATATCACCGGCCAATATGTTCGTCTTGGCTAGCAAGCAAGCTAACCTAACTATTTTGTGAACTTTTGTCCCACTCCATTTACCGCAGACTAAGCCAAATGCGAGTTGTGATATCAGTTTGCAGATTCGGGTTGGAACCGGCCGGTTTTTTGTTGCAGGAGCCGACGTTCAGAAAAGTCGTCCGGGGCCGGTCGGAGGCCGGTGTATTCAGACCTGGTCGGTCGGGGATGGGACGGTGGCTGGCGTCTCTGTACCGGTTGTTTAAGGCTTTGATCGTCAGGCAGCATTTTGTCAACTTCTGCCATTAGACATCATTCAATGTCTACACAGCATGCATGAAATGCATGAATGGTAGGCCTACCAGTACTCCGTGTAAGGGAAAGTTCGCACTTTGATATCATGTTTTGTGTGATGATCAGTAATACGCTTGATAACTTATTTACTAATCTAATGAGTTGTAGGCCTCCTTTATTATTGATGTAATAATAACATTAATACAATATATTATATGCCTCTATCTGTATCCCGCCTCCACAAGAAAGCTTTAAGATGTCAATAAATTCCAGATTCCAATACAATAAAAGTTCTTCTAATGATAAGAGTTCTGTGATGAACAGTTTGATCACTGACTGAGTGGTGATATTACGAAATGTTTTGTCTGCGGCAAGCAAACATTCACTGAAGTGACATTTCTTCACTTGTCAGTGAATTCCAGTTATTTGAGACCTCTCTCCACTACAGTTCAAATTCAGATCTTTTGAGTTTACATAGATGACCGCGATCTGACGTGTAGGAGTCTGGAACAATGAGCGCGCCAAACTTGTCATCAATCTTTCATTTCAGTGAGTGTCCCTGTACAACGTCAACCAAACTGCATCGCGTGCCGTTAACTTATCTTATTATCCACAATCCACTGTCAAATGTTCGGGTAGTAGGCCCTCAGGTTTCATTGAAATCCATTAGTCATTGTCTCTATGAGCTCAAAGCTTATATAAACTATCCCAAGTAGTGAAATTATTCAAGGTTTTGGAATAATTCTACAATACATGCAGATAGGTAGATATGCTGAGGAATACACAGGGCTTCCAAAATTCATGCAGGCTAGAATATAGGATTCTGGAAACTACATCACTGATAAAGTAGGGTTTGAACTACATGTACATGCACAAGTTGCCAGAAATTACTTTTTAACTGTTTAAAGAACACCTCTCAATACTTATGTCACAAAACATGCGTGTAGATACTCTCAAATTATGTTAAATCTTGATGTTGTAGTGATTGACTCATCAATTTAATCTAGATTGAATGATGTCAACGATCGACATGGGTCTAATGAAATTACCCGGCTCCAAGCCTGATGCAGACAACAATATCAGTTTCCCTTTTTCTGATGACGTATGAGTTGTACTTTGAAAGGCCTCCGTTACACGTTGTTTTGCGCTATAGGAACACTGAGGGTATCATCCGACTTACCTAAACATAATTATAAGTGTGACGTGTGCTCACCGCTATGCAAACTTTGCAATTGAATGCATTAAGTTTTTACTAATAGAAGGCGAAATGACACTTTACTAAAAAATGAGAAATGGTACGACCGCAAAGATAAGAACAAGGAACTTTCAATTTTCTAAAACATATAAATCCGAAAATGTCTAAAATAATCCTGTTGCATAGAATAAAGCAGGTCGAAACGCGACAACGTAGAAAATGTTATGCAGCAACCATTTGTGCTCTTATTTGTGAGGGGTGTGAGCCATGTTCCATTTTGCAGAGTTATAGCGACAGAGTGAAAGCCTTGAAAAGCTTGTTGCACACATCTGATTGAGTCCGAGAATGTTGTGAATTGATTCAACAGGATAATCGAATAAATACAAATAATATTTTAATAAATGGCCTGAATATTGCTGCCGGTGATCATCATGAAGTTATTCAGCGGATGAGAACAATTAAATTTTGATTTTATACTCAACATTGCGGAAATGATAATTTAGATTCTCTACTTTTTGCGAATACAGATAACACTCAAGTTTTCAGTCCTTTGGATAATTCCATGCTTGCAATTATTTTGAAAGTAATTGTTTTCGATTATCAACTTCAGCCATCATGGCTGTTAATTGATTCTATAATTAATATGCACTTAAGTTTCTGTCTGGAATTGATAGAGATCATTATGTTGCATTGAAAGTAGCAAGTTGATAATCTTCATTCGCAGGGAGGTAATCCGGGCTAAATTTTTCCGTTCGATATCGGTCAGCTTTTAGCATTTCGATCAGGCCTGTGAGACTTTTTAACTTTGAAGCTAGCGACCATTTAAACACAGTTTGTAAACTACCATATTTTGAGATTTAATCAAAGTTTTTCCCTGCTCCAATTTTGCAATTTCTATCAAATCTCAACAGAGGTACCCACCGCGAAACATGTATTGGCCGGTTTGGACTCATCAGTCGTGGGTAGGTTTGAAACAGCTACGTTGGAGCTAGAGAACGTGCAGACATGCCCTCTAAACACAAGGCCACAGGACCATCTGTTGAGGGCGTGAATTAGCCATGGAAAGGCACTTGTTTAACGCCGACAAAAAGGAGACGGATTGCATTCTGCAACCAATTATTGCCGTATACGTGGACTAGTTTCCAGCTCACCTACGACTGATGCGGCTCAACAGGTCGAAACATGTCCTTTGTGGTGGCTGCCTGTTGATTCCAGTTGATTCTCAAAAAATGATGCAATCTTATGTTCAATTACAGAAATTGAAAATCAATTGTAGAACAGGGAAATTCCCTACATTTATATGTAATTGGAAATCGAGTAACGTTGCCAGTTGGGCCTTTATCATTGATTTTTTGTGAAAAAAGTGCCTTCTTGATGCGGCTTCTTAAGTGGATATTTTTTTCTATGTCGCATTGCGGTATCTTATATGGTTCGCTGAAATAGAAATTGTGGTACGGTGGCTACCTCCCAGGAGTTTACCAAAAAATAATTTAACAAGTAATTTTTGCTAGGCAATCAATTAGTGTCCAATTGCAGCAAGAAGCAATCAATTAATTGAATGAATCATCATCATCAGCATTGTCAGCGTTTCGTGCCATTGCTGACAAAGAGAAATGGCTTCCACTCCCTCCTCCAACTTCTTCGATCTTGCGCTTTTTTGAATCCAGTTGATTTCCGCTCTTTTCCTCGAATATCGTCTCTCCATCTTCCCTAGGAGGCCCTCCTCTTCGCCTTGGTCTTTCCAGCGTCCGTTCCGTTACTTTTCTTGGCCGAGTTTGTTGTTTGTTCATTCTGGCTCCGTGTCCTGCCCAGTGTCCCTTCACCCTTCATCGTATCTGATTTTACCTCGTTATTTTCAATGATTCTCGTCCTTATCCTGAAGTTCTCGTTCCGCGTTTTGTCCTTCTCTCGTGATGTGTAGTATTGCCCTTTCCCATACTTCTTTGTGCCACCAGCCAGTTTCCATTCTCGTCGTTTTGTCAATGTTCACAGTTTCTGCACCATGCGTCCATTGATAGCAGTATGACCGTATCAACAACCTTCGCTTCAGGCATATTGGGATGGTTCCTGTGTTTGAGCAGCATTTCTGCATTGGTCCGAGCCTTCTATCAACGAGTATTTATTCTGTGATCTATTTCTCTGCCTATTTCGTTATTTTGCCGTCTTCCCAAGGTATTAAGTATTCCATTTACTTCTTCTGGTATTTCTCCATCAATTTGAATTCCTTGTCGCGTTGCTCGCTTCCTATTTCATTGCACACAACTTTAGTTTTCTTCTTGTTCAACGTCGTCAGCAGGCGACAAAAGCTGCTTTAATGA